>VDFB02253262.1:0-62588 GCA_007258455.2 Sequoia sempervirens | reverse complement strand
TTGTTCCTATCTTCATGGGACATCTTTTCAAGAGGTCTTATTCTTCTCTTTCTCTCTTATGGAGATGAGTTTTGTTCCCATTGGGTTTTATCCTTTTCTCCATTTTTGAGAGATCATTATTGTATATGAGCACCTTATCAAGCCTTATTATCGAGACTCGTTTTCATCTTTTAGCATACTCCCTAAGTATCATGTAAGGGTGGGTGTTGGTGTGAAAAGAGGTATTATCAAACTAATTAGTTTTTAGCCTACTTAGTTGAGTCTTATTCACACTACACTTAAGCTCACTTAGAGGTTACCTAGACTTTTGTCTCACCTCATGTAGATTCACCAAGTGTCCCAACACTTGTCCATAGAGTTCCATACTTGTTTCATACTTAGAGGTGTAGTTAGATTTTGACTCCTATCTTATCACCTCTTCTTGCTTGCCTTTATAAGAAAGGCTCATTTGTAAATTTTAAATACATCACACGCTTATGATAATTTCTCATTTTGTATATGCTTATCTATGGATTGTTTTGATTTTTCAAGAAAATCTTGGCTGCTCCAACAATAATTATATTGTACCATGAAATGAAATCAATATAGGTGGAAGAAGTAGAACCATGTCCTATGAGACAAATAATCAAATTATAGGTTTACCCAATTCACTAAATGTAAGAAACACAAGAATGGGTTCACATCTGATTTCCCCCACTTCGCCATCATATAATTGATGATGAGCAAGACCCTAGCTTTTGTGATCCTAATACAACTATAAATTTAGAGAATGAATGTAGGGATAGAGAGATTGATAATATGATGGATCTAATTAGCCATATAAGGAAAATGTAGCAATAAATCCAAGCTTAGATCAAGTTGAAACATGCATAAATTTCCAAAAATTTCCAACCAAAAAATCAAAATTATGTTCAAAATTTCTTAAATCAACAAATCCAATAAGCAACATACACCAACAATTTAATAATAAAGCAAATGTGAGAGCCCAACTCTAAAGAAATGCTCAAATATTTCTACCACAAAGACACCTCTTAGGGATCGAAAGGTAAAGGAAGCTATATTTTATGGTATCCATAATTATCCTAATAAGATAACTAATAAAATTAGGGAAATAGTACCAAAATTCCAAGGTAATAATGTTTTCATTGCGAATGTTCACCTTGGATGCTTCATCAATATCACTAATGGGTATGAAATTGGAGATGAGGATGTCATGATGGATTTGGTTGAGCAATCTTTGGAAAAAAGTGCAAAATAATGTTATAATTTTTTTTGGATAATATTATAGATTTATAGGAGGGATTTATGAGGGTCTTCTAGTTGCAATATGGGAAAAAGGTTGACACCAAATTTTCAATTCACGAGATAACCACCATAAAAAGTGGGGTAAATGAGATGAATATTTATTTTAAAAAATTTTCTATGAAAATGAGAAAGGTGCCTTCCAATTTGAGGTCTAATGAATTATTGTACCTAGTTCTCTATTATGAAGCATTTGATGCTAAATTGGAGTGTTGACATTATTACAAAAATCCTCAAACCCTGATAGAGGCCTGTGCCATGGAAATAAACATAGAAAGCAATATGAGAGAATTTGAAAAGCATGTCAAAAGAGTTGATAAAAAATAAGGTTGGATGTAAGCACCTCTAATAAACCTCTCAGGATCGAGGATAAACTTAACACGCTAATGGGAGTAATGAAAGATCTATTTTATAGAGTTGCAAGGAATGAGAAGGGTCTATCTTATAAAAATATACACACTTAAATAAGGGGTATATATTACATAACAAGCCTTAAAATATTTATTGGTCAAAAATATTAGGTTAGAACGATAAATAAGTGATTCCTGAACAATGAAATCTAAGGTGCTAGGAAAAAGACACCCCTAATCATTTGAGGAAGGATGATGTGAATGTACAAGATGATTCACTATAGTGTGAGACATGATATTTACCTCATGGTATGGTAATCCATGTAGTTTCTATCACATTCTTAAAAGATAAATAATTTCCCAATGAAGATGGTACCTTGAATACTATGAAGATGTTGAAGTGGACTGGTTTGATGTAGATAAAGATGATGAATTATTTTAGTTTGAATAGGATAAATATCAATTTTATTATGAGTTTCTAAATCTTTATCTTAAATAGCTCATGAAACTCATGCAACAAAGATACAAAAGAGCAAAAAATTTAGATGAAGACATTAAAGCTCTTATTTATGTTGTTGTCATAGAGGTGCAAAGTGAGTATCAAATTAGGGGTATACCTATAAATGAAATAAATAATATGGAAAATAAAGTTTCATATGAAGTATTGAATACAAGTAAGGGGAAGCATAAAATGGATATTGAAATAAGGAACAAAGATAATGTAGAGAAGAATGTGAACAAAACTATATACAAGCCAACACAAAAAAAAGGTTCCCCATGTTGGAAAAATTTGAGTAGAAAAAATATATTCCAAATAACAAGATTTCGAACATTTTGACAATTAATTTTCAAGGTCCTAAAGTTTTTGATGTAGGTGACAAGCCAAATCAAACAAATAAAACATCACACAAAGGGAAAGATACGATTAAATGAGATGAAAAAGAAATCAATAAAAACTTGTGTCACTACTAGTGGGTAGGAAATACCTTTTATCCCATATCCACATGCTATAATTGTACCTTGGTGCACTCCTTTCCCATTAACATGGCCCTAGCATTGAGCCAACTCAAAGTCCAATTTCTAGTGAGGGAATTACTTATAATTGAACATAAAGAAATTAAATTATTATAAATCAATTCCCAAACCACATTTGACCATCCTATTGAATCTTTGAGAGATGAAAATGTTGAATCCAACATATAAGAGGCACTTGAGGTATACCTTTGAATTGTATCTATGAGCACTCAAATAATTTGTGATCCATTCTATACCTTTGTGCTAATAGAAGGGTGACTAATCCACATTTTTATGTTGGGTTGGGAGCCTCATGAAATGTCACACCACTTGAAATCATGAATCAATTTCGCTTGAGGGTTTCCAAGTCTTATGGAAAATGTTATGCAATAGATTCTATGGAAGTCAATGTTATAGGTATCGGTAATCATGTGAAAGTTGTTAGAATTGTGAAAAACACCACAAAACCACGAGCCACAGGATCAAACAACGAACAAAGACACCTTCCACGCAAGAGATTTGCAAAAAATATATGCAATATTCCTAAACAAGAAAAATCTACAGAAGCAAGAGACTATCAAAATATATGAAAGCTCGAGAGATAATTACAATGAGGGTTGGGTGCTTTATAGGAGAAAAACCCTAAAAGCATAAAATCACTCTTAAGTTTAGCTTAAGTGCATGAGAATAAATTAGACTAATAATTAATTAAAGGTTAATTAATTATCAACTAATGCATGATTACTCTAACACTCCCCTTAAGATGAACTTAGGGAGTAGCTAAAAACCCTAAAAAGAAAGAATTTATGATGGGTCCTGACAAACAAGGCCTAATGAGGTAACCATGTGCAAACAAAAGAACTCTCAAAACTGGAGAAAAGGAGAAAACTGTAGTAGGAGAAAACTCCTCTCCAAAAAAGAGAAAGATGAATGGATTGAAAAATCCTCCAAATCAAGGTGTGAAGGACTGAGAAGCATCCAACCAAATAATGTCCTAAAAAAGAGGAACATGTAGAACATCACAAAAGCACAAAGAAGCTATAGACTGTTGTTGAATGAAGACTGATATAGTGCTGAAATGAAGAACCTCCTTTGAAACAAGTGATGATCAAGATCAAGATAACAAGAATCTGCATGAGTTCTTACAATGACACTACTCGAGTCAGATGGAAAACAAATTCAAATATTTGGAATTTGAAGATACAAATCTCAAGATCAAGGAAACTATAATCTACATGAGTGCCCCCAATGACACTACTTGAATCAAATGGAAAAAAAAGGCAAACATCTGGAAGTCGAAGATACAGGAGGTACATGAATCTACATCAGTGATCCCAATGACACTAATCAACATGCAAGATGCAAGTTGATAATATAGGTACCAACTAGTCTAAAGAATATTGATCACAAGAGAGACAATAATCTACATGAGTGTCCCCAAGGACACTACTCAAGTCAAATGGAAAATAAAGGTAAACATCTAGAACTCAAAGATACAAATGGCACATGAATTTGTGATTGACCAAAATAAAACTACTCAATATTCAAGATGCAAGTTGAAAATATAGGTACTAGTAGTCTATGATCAAATGATAAATGGAAGGTTGCCTTTAAAAACATAAATGTAAGAATGTCCATATGGTAAATGCTCCAACTCACTAAAATGCATGTAATTAGTCGTTGATTACATTGCATCTAAAATTACATAAAATCAAGAACTCAATACGTAGATCACTCTAACATGAAACCAAGGAAGCATTAGCACCAATAGTAGAAACCCCCCCATAATGTTGAAAAAGGGAGATCCATGATAAGAACACTAAAACTGTGTGAAACTAAGAAATGCATGTAGGAGAAACAACTTGCAAATAAACGGGTGTGCAAACTAAGGCACACTTGCATGAGGCACGAATCACCAGGATTTATTGCTATCATGGAAGGAAAAATCACTTGACAAATGTGTGATGACAAACCAAAGGAAAATATCAACCTCCCCATGGCACTTTATATCATAGTATGAATACAAAAGGCACATCAAGAGAAACCCCCCAAAAAGTATACACCAAAATGGTACTTTATCTCAGTGTGTCTACAAAAGAGAATGTGCATGAAAAGAATGTCTACAATGCCCAAATAGGAGAAAAAACTAGAAATACATATAGAACAACCAAAAATGAGTCATCCCATGCAAATGAAAAGTTCCTAGGAGCTAAAACATCCAAGTAATTCACCAAAGTGTGAAAACATAAAAACCTAAATAAAATGTACCTAAAGAGCAATCTAGAAAAGTGCATGGATATAACTAAATATCTTTTACAAATGGTTCCAACACCACTAAAATCATGAAAAATAAAGAAACTAGTCAAAATTTATGAGCTTGGGATTGAAAACAACACCTCTAACTTCAACAAGCTGTAGAACGTACTAGTAGCAAAAAAAAGTAATGAGACCCACACCACTAGAGATTTAACAGAACCATCTTTCCAATGATATCTCATTTGTGAAAATTTGACATCATATGCCTAATTTATGGCAAAAAAAATACTCCTTTAGGCTAGAGAAGGGTACTTGGGGCCCTTGGCAAGCCGATTGTATGACTGACATCAACATGATGTCATTCTGATCTACAGGTTTTGTGTATCCTCCTTCTACTAATTCCCAAAGATCTTAGGATAATAGTAGGTCCTTCATCTTTATACTCCAATGGTCATAGTTGTCTCTGGTGAACAACAAAAGCTGGAATGGAAAATTGCCACCATTTGCCATTCTGATAATTCTTGGAGAAAATTGCTAACCTGCAACTACTTGCAAAAAAAATACTTTTACAACTTGACTTGATACCAATTGAAGATTTCAAAGATCTAACCACATTCAAAGTTGCATAGCTGATAGGTTCTTTGCAATCTCATGAAGAGTGTATGTAGCAATCTGTAGATAACCTAGTGTAAGCCCTCCAATCTACTATAAGAATTGAAGAAAAAACTACAACCCCTTATTCTCAATCAAATAAATCTCAAGGGGAGCCTTATAAACCTATAGGACAGGGTAGAGGAAGAGGAAATAATAGAGGCAGAGGAAGAAGTTATGTGGATTGTAGAAGCATCTAGTGTCGATATTTGTGAAAGGTATGGAGACTATGAATCTAAATGTAGAAAGAAAAAAACTGATTTGAATTAGCCAACTATACTAAAGAGTCTTTTGAAGAAGAAAAACACTCTACATTCTTCACTTGCAATTTGGAAAAAGAACCTCAAAAGGATGTTTGGTTCTTGGATAGTAGTTGCTCAAAACATATGACAAGTAAATCTAATCTCTTTGTCAAATTAGATGAATTTGTGAGGAGTCAAGTAAAATTTGGTGATGATAAAGAGGTTGATGTAATGGGAAAATGTACCCAAGTTGTAGTGAAAACTAAGCAAGGAGAAACAAAATTTATTCATGACACTTTGCATGTGCCCAAATTATAGCATAATCTTTATTTTCTTTCAATAGTTTCTTGTAGTTTTTCATTGCATAATAAACTGCAGTTGTGTGCAATCTTTTTAGCGATAGGATTAGTTCTTTTTTTAGTTTGCTTTGCATGATCATTGCATGCTTATATTACATGATCAATGCACCTTTATATAGTTTTCTTTTTAGGATCACTACAGTTAAAACTATATTTAGTCTACTCGTACCATGCAAGCAGCTTGCATAAGTATTTAATGTTTTATTTACTTATTTATATGTATGTTGTAGCAAATTCTTTTCATACAGTTGAATAATAACAAGGTTTTGATTCAGCATTTTTGTTTGCTCAGTAATATTGAGTAGATCTATTGTTCTTGCATGTTAGAATTGTAAAAATCCACAAAACCACGAGCCATAGGATCAAACAATGAACAAAGACACCTTCCACGCAAGAGATTTGCAAACAATAAATGAATTATTCCTTGAGAAGAAAAGGCTAAAAAAGCAAGAGACTATCAAAAGACATGAAAGCTTGAGAGATAATTGCAATGAGGATTGAGTTATTTATAGGAGCAAAAGCATAAAAGCACTCCTAAGTTTAGCTTAAGTGCATGAGAATAAATTAGACTGACAATTAATTAAAGGTTAATTAATTATTAGCTAATGCATGATACTCTAACAAAAGTACAACTCGTTTCATACCATGGTAAGTGTTTATGATGGAAATTATCATTTTTGACTATCCAGATAAATGTGGTATATTAATCTCAAGAAAATGGGCAGCCTTGATAAGTGGCAACATCTAGATGGATTTGTCATAAGACACCATTTCATTGGATGAAAAAGAGGTCTAGTTATGAAACATAGGAAAAGTGAAACCCTAGGATTTTAATAGTGCTTTTCTACAATATTTCATTTAAAAGGGAAACATAGAAAAAGGGAAACTCTAAAGATTTGACCCTATGGTTTGGAAATTTTTTCCACTTTCATTAAATGTGGGGGATGGAATGATATGATTGTGAATGGGGGTTTGATGGCTTTGGAAAAGATATATGATCAACTTACAACCTAAGTCAACCAACCCTTGACCAAATCTAGGATGAATTTAGGGATGAGATGCAATGCAATGACTAGGCTAATGAGGTGAATTATTGTTTTGATGCAAATATAACAAACATAGAAAGTCACAAACCAATTTAGACAGTAGAAATGGAATGAGAAAGATATTGTGCACCCATGGTATAAATTTGGAGCTGATTTTGGAGGACTAAGTTTCTGAAGGCGATAGTGTCCTTGTTGACTAAATTTAGATCTATTTTCACAGTCCTCGAGAGCTAGATCAGAGCTTTTATTTTCTGCTTGTCTCACTGTCAAATTACTGTTGAATATTTTTGTAACTAAGTTTCCATGAGTTGACAAGATGTAAGGTTTGATTGCAATAATGAATAATTGATCTTCAAGCTTCCTCTAATCTTCTTTAGATCTGAAATTTTCAATTCAAAGAGAGAGGAAAGGTTGTGCCATTTAGGGGCTTTCCTTAGTCAAACCTCATGTTAGTGTTTCCACTTCCACAGTGGCAATGTTAATGATAAAATACCTATCCTTTTGAGGGATAGGGATAAATGATAAAAAGGAATGATGAATCAATAATGGACTGCACTCGCCACCATTCAATGGCTTCCTTGAAGGATTGAATTCATGCACATCTCCTCAAGGTTTGGATCTTGCTTGCTTGAATTGCTTGGATTGCTTGGAGACCTACAATGATTAGTCTTCACAAACATAAACATGAAAACATGAACTCAAATACACTTTGACATGATGCTTGGATATTTAATTACTACAATAAATCTTTGAAATTATACTCTTAACTTACTTGATAATGCTCTTGATAATAATTTATCCAATGATTGCTTGTTCATGCTAGACCATTCTCAAATGATGCAATAACTATGTATTTATGTGCAATTATTCTAATTTCTTGTAAACTAAATATCGATAGCTAACTTTGGACATTTGAATTTCAAATAATAAAATACCAACACCAACATATTTGAATTTGGTGCCAAAATAGGGGAACTAAGTTGCCTTGGGCGACTATGTCCCAACCCTATTTTTTGGGAAGTAAGGTTTCGAGGGAAAAGTATTAAATGAATGCATTTTTTTTTTGTTTGCAATTTTTTGGTATTTATTTAAAATGGGCCATGGAATACATAATTTAGGAAATTAAGTGCACAATTAGGTCCAATAACTTAAGGGGGAGCAAAACATAGTGCAAAATTTTCAAAGGTGGTAGTTTACGATGCTACATTTAGCCCCCACTTTAGTGAGAGTATGAACTTACACTTAGACTCACACTAAAGTAGAAAAATATGTCAAGAGGGGTCCAATTGTCTGCATGTTGAAAAGATAGGATGACAAAGGATCAAGGGGGAGCAATCCCCCAAGATCCCATGGAAAACCAACACGAGCACAAGGGAACACATACATATATGAAATGCAACAAGACAACATACACAAACATACATGTCAAAAATATGAAGCCTACATGATGAAAACACATGATATAACAACACATAGATGAAAACAAAATGAACACAAACATGATGAAAACATAATGAATACACACACATGACATAATAAAACACAAGGTTCGTAATAAAGGGATTCAAGTTAGTAAGGCAAAGAGGCCTTAGTCTTAAATTGTCTCAAATACCAAACATCATCCATCGAATTAAGGAATGCTCCCATGAGGACTAGCAAGTTGTGTTATGCCACATCACTCATGAGCCACATGGATCTACTAGCTAGCAAGCTATGTTAGGCTAGGTGTCCATGCAATATGATGGGTTCCATAAGGTCTAGCAAGTTGTGTTATGCCAATCACTCATGAAACACATAGCTCCACTGTCAAGCAAGGTGTGTTATGCTTGGTGGCCATGTTAACAAGGGGTATCCATGAACCACAAAAACTCACCTAAGAAGGCGCAAAGACTTTCCTAAGAAGGTGCATAAATGAAAAACTCACCTAAGAAGGTGCATAAACTCGCTTAAGAAGGTGTAAAGACTCGTCTAATAAGGTACAAAAACTCACCAAAGAAGGCACATAAATGATAAAATTACCTAAGAAGGTGCATAAAATTTCCTTAGAAGGTGCAAAGACTCACCTAAGAAGGCACATAAATGTTTAAGAAGATGAAACAAGACAAGGCCAAAACCTCAAGGGGTGTTATAATCAACACCACCACAAAAGGTACTTTACAAAAATAACAAAGGAGCATTGATCAATAGATGAAGGGTCACACCTTAGGGAATATCACACATGACATCACCACCAAGAGAGGAAAAGTCATGGAATAAAAGACTCACACCTTAGGGAACAATAGCCATAAAATTACCACCAAGGAGAATATCATATGCCAAGAAAATTCACACACTTAAGGGACATCAAGCCCAATATCACCACAAAGGAGATGCTAACATAGATTGAGAAGGCCACACTTCAATTGATAAGGTCACACTTTTTTAAAAATGGACCATTATTTATACAAATAAATGTAGGGAACTATATGCACCCCCTTAAAATGTTAGTGTAATTGCTATACTAACATTTTAAGGAGATACAAAGGGATCCCTTACTAGAAGGAATGCACCTAACACAAGGCTACCTAATCCCTTGCCCCCAAGTGTAGGGATAAAGATGAGCCAATATGGATAATGATGTATTTCTCCTTGCAAGATAAAATATGATTACATAAAGCCTACTTTATACCCCATGCATGGCATTGAGTATTGTGTGATACTACAACTACCAATTGTCAAGGAGAAAATCCAATCCCTTACTTTATCATTAGATCGCGTACAGGTCAAATTATTTCAATTTATTTTTCAAAGCACAACATTCATGTCAGTAGTGTGTTTGAATATTCTATGATATGCATGGTAGGATGTGTTTTTATTATTTCCTTTCTTATATTCTCATTCGTGGATAGGTGGCAGTGTAATGTATCCTAGGTTTAGAAGTGTGGTTAAAGCACACTCAGTCTCAGATAAAGGATGTGGGGTATGTAACACACCTTTCTTATGTGGTTTGTTTGGTGGAACAAATGTTTTATGCAAAGATTGAGGACCTTGATAACCTATTCCTTTGGTATCTTCAAATGGTGTTTGTTCCAAAAGGGGATGGATTTCATGTTCATTTTTTATGTCACATCCTTGTTTTCTCAAGATACTAAAGCCTTGGTCATAACATCATTCTAAGTTAACAGGAGTGTTTGTAGCTATTGAAATGAGAGAAAAAAATGAGATTGCTCTCGAATTAAAAATTGGTCATCCACATTACACAAAAAATTATTACATATTGTTGGCTTTATAAAGCCATTATTCTCATATGAAACTAATTATGGGAATTTCCAAAACCTAATTTATTTATTAAATTAACAATAGCGTGTTAATTTATTTATTTAAATATTTTATTTAACTATACTATGTAGTACTAAATTCTAACACCCCCCCTTACTACTGACATGGAGAAAAACTTTGGTTTCTCCAACAATGTATACAAATAGGGTAGCAACATATTGAAATAAGATAATGCCTGCAACAACAAGCACACACCAGGATGCTTAGAACCTTCAGACGATCCACTTAGCATATACCACCAATAATGACATCAACATGATACTCAATGAATCATTCATAAATATTCATGCTATTGGCACCATGATCTGTATTGATTTAGCCTGATATCGACCTCAATATTGCCTAGCACTCAACAATGGGAGTTAAAGTTACCAAAAGAATAAATTCAATCTCGTGAGAAACTTTTCAATGATGTAGAAGCGCCCACACTTCAAAAACCCGCACCATCAATGTCATAAAGAAATGATTATAAAACTTTAATGATTTTCCACACAATATAGCATCAAAAAATGCCTTGTTTTGATGCTAAAAAAGGAGGTACACTAGACAAAAGAATGTACAGTATTACTCTAGCACTCCATATGTCTATCTTTGGTCCATAGCTTTGTGACAAGACTTCAGGGGCCACATAATATGCACTACCCACAATATCTCTGAATAGTTCACCTTTCTCCACGCCTCCAATGGCTGACAGTATAGAATATCCCGATACTCCAATATGAATAATGGTCATGGTGAAATCAAGAGCAAAGTGACATCCACAGAAATAGTCGACAACATAGAATAGAGTTCAGTGCTTCAATAGTGAATTTCAATGAAGTCTCGTTCTGCACAAGAGAAGAGTCATTCGCGATGCTAGCAATACGAACCGCATTCATTACAAGGAACTTCTAAAATTTTCAAAACCCTATTGGTTATGATATAAACACACTTCTACAATAGATTGGGGGATAAATTTTTATTTTTGATTTTAGATTTTGAAAATGAACATGAACAAAATGGAGGAAAAGCATGGAAGGAGTGACCAAGATGGAAAGAGAAAAATGCAAATGAGTGATGAATGTCACAGATTTGCATGTGGTCTGCACTGATCCTCTATTGATAAAATGCAAGAATGGTGGACGAACATCAATGGTTGTTACATGTGGTCTACATTACTTGGCCCTTGAATGAATCGCTTTGGATGAAAGATAAAAAAATGGAAGGAAAACAAAGAGGTCAAGCAAACCTGTTTTGATACCATATTGAAATGAGAGAAAAAATGAGATTGCTCTCAAATTAAAAATTGGTAATTCACAGTACATGAAAAACTATTACATAGTATTGGCTTTATAAAACCATTATTCCCATGTGAAACTAATTACAAGAATTTCCAAAACTGAATTTATTTTTTAAATTAACAATAGCATGTTAATTTATTTATTTAAATGTATTATGTCATGTACTAAATTCTAACAGTAACTTTGTTCTCATATGATGGAGGAGTATTAGGTGGTATGTTTTCCTTATGATTGTTACCAATAGGTATTTCCATTCACATTAGTTGAGGTATGAATTGTTGATCACTTTCCCTGTGTGATGTGTAAATAATTTCAAGTGGTGGCATAGTAGGTGGTGTTGATTGTTGATATGGGTGATTAGTCCATTATATGGAAGGGTAAAGGACCACATTTTTTTTTATCAATGATATAGGTGTTTTATTAAATTAGGAAAAAAATATACATAAGATTTATAAAGCCTAAAAGCACAAGCTCCCACCACCAACTTCAAATAATTTCAACCCCGACTTACCAAAGCTACTTACACACCACTGGCCCAAGACCAAATGCCATCCCACAACACCCTACTTAAATTAACAAGCCAAAAATGGTGAACCTGACATCTCCACCAAATTGCAAATACTAGAAAAGATACAAATGCATAAATGCATATGCAAGTATCTAGAAATAACCAAAACCTTCCAAACCTAGGACAAACAAAGCTTGAAAAGAAGTAGAGCACCTAGTAACCTTACACCATTAAGACTAGGGTAAAAGAAAGGATTAATTGCTCGAGCCCCCACTAGCCCACACCAAATCCTCACCTCCCACAATGTCAAAACTAGAGATGTCTAAAAAATGGAAGCAATCAACCTCTACCCACTCTGTGAAAACTGTTGCCACATTTACAACCAATCCCAAAAGCCATTATTATAATGGAAATTTAAGGAAGTGACATATATTTGAAAGATGAAAGAAATCTGCCCAATGAACAAGGCACATGAGATGAAGAGACATTGCAGAACCAAAATTCTATAAGCAAAGAAGGCATCTGTCAATTAGACTTGCCACACCACCTCTACATCTAAGTTGTCCCACCTTCTAATAGTTTGGGGGTCCAAGTCACAAGCCACATTGGAAAAAAAGTCAACATCACCATTTCCCTCCCGCTTGATATGTGAAATTTTAAAATCTTGAAAGGCACTCAGTTTTGCACAAATAATTGATATAAACTTATTAATTCACCAACATGGGGTGGATTCCTTTAAAATTGCATCTGTAATTATTTTGGAGTCCCTTTCCAAATGCAATTTGGTAACATTTAGAATTCGAGCTAACTTGATAGCCAGTAATGCCTCTAGAGCCTTTACCTCATTATTCATCCCATTCTGCAATCTCTGAGCACCCTTGAACAAGATCTTCCCTTCATCATGAGCCACACAACCAACTCCTAAAATTCCTGGGCTGTCTATTGAGGCACCATCAAAGTTAATCTTCACCCATCCCTTCTTTGGTTTGCTCCAAACAACATCAGATGAAATACTCACAAAAGGAATAACCCTCAAAGGACCATCAGTTGGCTTGAACTTCAGAAGAGGCCAACATTATTGAATTAACTTATTTGCCATATTGAAAGGATATTTCAAAATATTATGACTCCCAGTCGTTGAGGACACCACTTCTAAAATGGCCCGTTCAACTTTGCCACATAAACAAACATCTGATTCCTCCTTGCCCTAAAAAATACACCAATTCCTCTCTTTCCATATTTCCCAAATAGAAATTGAGGGAGTAACAATCCAAATGCTTGAATAGACTGATTTCCTAGGTTCAACAAACCAACTTTTCAAAAGATCACAAAGTTTAGCCGGCAACGAAATTTCCCAAGAAAGCTTATGTTTCAAAAAATTGCATATCTTTTGAGCCACACTGCAATTCAAAAGTAAATGATCCAAAGATTCACTGTCATCTCTACACATTACACATTGGAAATGACCATTAAAACCTAATTTACTAAGCCTTTCCCCTGTTAATATCCTCCCTTTCAGCTCCAACCAAGCGAAAATAGCTACCTTTGGTAAGCAATGATTGTTCCAGCAAAGATGAGTTGGCCAGTCTTCAACAATCACAACCTCCTCAATTACCCTATAACCAATTTTGACCGAGTACATGCTTGACTTGGAGCCACACCACTTCAATTCATCTTCCTTGTTTAAGAGATATAGGCTAAATTCCTTTATAATTCCATATAAAACAACCTTGTGGGTAGGTGACAGTGGGAGGGTATTAGTATCCTTCCATCTCTAGAGAGTTAAACCATTCATTTGTGTAACTTCCATATAGTCTCTAAGCTTAGTTCCCCACTAAGCCTCAGTCACTTGTTTTATGACCTCCACTCCATCACGTAAAAAGAGTACAGGTCTACCCTCCCAAGAATCCTTCCAAAAATCTGCTTTCTCACCATTCCCCAACTTCCAAGTAATGTGATTTGTGATTACTTTCCTACATGAAAGAAGAAAATTTCAGACTATAGAACCCCTAGGGAGGTCCCAAATAGAAAGAATGTGCTCCCTATTTTGAGAATCTAGGTATTTGTGAGACAATATCTTGACCCAATTTTGGTTCAGATTTAAGTACATTTTCCAAATCAATTTGGCTACCATTGCATCATTTAATAAGCTCTAATTTTTGAGACCTGCTCCACCAGAATTTTAGGTTTACAAATCTTATCCCAAGCAACTAAAGGAATTTTATCCTGATCATTCTTCCCATTCCAGAAAAATTTACGCATTCATTGCTTAATTACCTTAACCACTTTCTCAGGGATTTTAAGGCACATCATTGAATAGATAGGGATGACAAAGAGCACTGATTTCAACATCAAAAGCCTACCAGCAGAGGTAAGCCATTTACTTTTCCAACCTTCCAACTTGTTAACACAGCTATCCACCAACTTATGCCATAAATCCACCTTTCAGATTCCCCCAAAGAGGGGAGTGCCCAAGTATCTTCCCGAAATATTGCTAGCTTTAACACCAAGAATCCTAACAATATCTCTTTGTCTAACCAAAGGAGTGTTAAAAAATAAAATATCAAACTTTTCCCAATTTACCTATTGGCTCGAGGCTTCATAGAAAGAACACAAAGCCTTCTTGATTAAGACTCCCCAAAAATAATAGTGTCATCAACAACTTGTTGATGAGTAGAGGCTTCCAGACCATCAACAATGCTAATACCTTTCCACTTTCCCTCGCTCTTTAGATGTTGAATCAATCTACCCAAAGCTTCTACTAAAATGATAAAGGGGAAAGGAGAGAGAGGGTCACCCTGTCTCAGACCCCTTGAAGATTGCAAAAAACTTGGGGACTATCATTGACCAGAACTGAAAACCAAGGTCCAACAATGCAAGCTTTCACCCATTGTACCCACTTCTCAGAAAAAACCAAAACATTCCAAGACTTTAACCAAAAAAGAGAGATCAACCATGTTATACGCCTTCTTTATATCCAACTTTATCAACATATGGTCCACCTTAGTTTTTCTAACAATATGGATAGCTTCATGTGCTATAATGATTCCTTCCACAACGGATCTCCCCGGGACAAAACCCCAGGAGAAAACCACTTTGTTCTTCTGAGATAATCAACCTCAGGATAGACTTCATCCTCTGCATCATGGCCTTTGTGATAATTTCATACAAGGTATTACATGAAGAAATAGGACGGAAGTCATTAAAAGATTCTACTATTTCAACTTTTAGAATTAAAGCAATGAAAGTACAATTCAATTCCTTCGTAACCCATGCCTTATCTCTAGCTTCCTCCACTACCATCCACACTTCAGGACCAACAACATCCCAAAAAACTTGATAGAAGAAAGTAGGAAACCCATCGGGCCCCAGGGCTTTATCCCCATGCATTGAGAAAACAACTATTCTTACTTCCTCCATAGTGACAGATCGACAAAGAGAAACATTATGATGATTAGTGATGATTTGTGAAATGTTAGAAAGTAGAAGGTTTTGTTGCTGATCATTTACCTCCCCATTATTATTTAGCAATGAAGCAAAAAATTCAACTGCCTCCTAATTAATAGCTTCCATGGTGTCCAAATTGTTGTTATCTCTTCTTTTAATCTCAATGATTCTATTCCAAGATCTCCTAACTTTTACTGAATTGTGAAAAAAAAATAGTATTATGATCACCCACTTTTAGCCAAAATTCTCGAGACTTTTTTGTCTCCAATAGACCTCCTCTCGGGCCAAAATTTCACTATATTTAGATTTCAACTCTTTCTCCTTATCAAAGAGATCAGATGTCATTCCATGATTCATTATCTATTCTTGAACCACTCTCAATTCTTCCTCTAAGGAGGCTTTCCCCATAAAAATATTTCCAAAATTTGTTTTGTTCCACTCCTTTAATTTCTCCTTTAGAAATTGTAGTTTTTTGAAGAACCTAAAAGCACATGAACCCTCCATGGATGGGGCTTCACTCCACCATAACTTAACCCGATCATAGAGGCTTCAATCCTGAAGCCACATTTTTTTGAATTTAAAAGGACATCGAATAGGGACACTATCTAGCTGAACAAGGAGCTCAACAAGAAAATGATTAGAAGCAACCAAAGGTTTAATGGCCGCTTCAAAAAGTAAAGGTTTATCCACCCACTTCCCACCCAAGAAGAATTCGTCTAGCTTTTCAACAATATGTCCCAAACCCCACTTATGGTTAGACCAAGTGAAAGTTCCACTATTAGTCTTAACTTCACATAATCCATTAGAAGAGACAAAATTCTGAAATTCCACCTGAGAGCTCTTGAAGCCCACTACCCTATCAATCTTTTCCACCAACTCAAGAGTTAGGAAAGGTATTGCTTGTGAACACATTCATGGTGTTCTCTTCTTGCCTCAAGATATATTCATTAAGATAATATACATTTGGAGATGAAGGATCATGAGTGTCATTATCTAAATTATGATCATTTCCAAACACATAACATGAAATATCAACTAAGGATTTCAAGGAGATCAAAATTTACCAAAATACAAGTATCCATTATGATGATATGATAATTGAAATGAGATTCAATTTGTTTTACAACAATTAACTGGAAAACAAACAACAGATTCAAACATAGGCTCTTGAGAGGGCTCTATCACAAAAACTTGAGCCAAAAATAGTAGAATTAAGTCACTCAGGGCGACTGTGTCCTGGATAGGGTTTCAAAAAATTAAAATTTTGAATATTTAGGATATATATAAGGCTTCTATATCTATGTGAAAATAGGTCTAACAATGAATATTTTTTTAGAATTACTCAATTTATGATAATGTAATTCAAAATGCAAGTGTGCAACAATGTTGAAAGCGCTCAAACAATAAATGACAATTGTGAATGCAATCTCTAGCTCTAAAATGCAAAAATTGATTGATTCCAATACGCTAAAATCTAAAAATGATGATTTTGATGCAATTTTGAAACAAAATAATGCAATTTTTCACTTTTTGAGCTATATGAAAGATGCCTAAATGCATGTAATGAACAATTTCAAGTTTGTTTTTAGATTTAAATGACCTAATGCAGATTTGCAGATGTAATTAGAATGTAGATATGAGCTAAGATGGTTGAAATTAACCCTATTGCAACCTATGATGCAATTGTTTTTTGAATTTTTATGCCTTTTATGATGCAAAAATGGATGCTTAAATGCACAATGCAAAACAATGCAATATTAAACCTAGATCTAAGATAGATTCCTTCAAATTTCATAAATTCTATAGTGTTAACATGTCAAGTTCACCAAAAAGAAATGTAGAAAAAGTAAAACCCTAAAGATTTGACCCTGGGGTTTGGCACCTTTTTCCACTTTCATTGAATGTGGGGGAATGGAATGATATGATTGTGAATGGGGGTTTGATGGATTTGGATAAGATATATGATTAGCTTACAACCTGAAAGGTGAGTCAACCAACCCTTGACCAAATCTAGGATGAATTTAGGGATGAGATGCAATGAAATGACTAGGATAATGAGGTGAATTATTATTTTGATGCAAATACAACAAACACAAAAAGTCACAAATAAATTTAGACAATAGAAATAAAATAAGAAGGATATTGTGCACCCATGTTATAAATTTGGATATTTTTTTGGAGGACTAAGTCACCTAGGGTGATAGTGTCCTTGTTGACCAAATTCATATCTATTTTTGCAATCCCCGAGAGCCATATTGAAGCTTTTATTTTTGCTTGTCACACTATCGGATCACTGTCAGATATTTTTGTAACTAAGTTTCCATGAGATGACAAGATGTAGGGTTTGATTTCAATTATGAATAATTGATTTTCAAGCTTCCTCCAATCTTCTTCAGATCTGAAACCTACACATTCAAAGAGAGAGGAAAGGTTATGTCATTTAGGTGCTTTCTTTAGTCAAACCATGTGTTAGTGTTTCCACTTCCAAAATGGAAATTTCAATGATAAAAGACTTTTCCTTTTGAGGGATAGGGATAAATGATAAAAATGAATGATGAATCAAAAATGGACTACAACTCACCACCCTTGAATGGCTTCCTTGAAGGACTAAATTCATGCACATATCCTCAAGGTTTGGATCTTTCTTGCTTGAATTGCTTGAATTGCTTGGATTACTTGGAGACCTACAAGGACTAGTCTTCACAAACATGAAAATGAAAACATGAACTCACATACACTTTGACATGATGCTTGGGTCTTTAATTACTACATTAAATCTCTAAAATTTTGATCTTGACTTGCTTGGTAATGCTCTTGACAATAATTTCTCCAATAATTTCTTGTTAATGCTAGATCATCTTCAAATGAGACAATACTATGTATTTATATGCAATTATTCTAATTTCCAAAAAAATAAATCTTGATAGCCAACTTTGGACTTTTGAATTTTAAATATTAAAATACCAACATCGACATATTTGAATTTGGAGCTAAAATAGGGGAGTAATTATGTCCCAACCCTATTTTTTGGGAATTAAGGTGTCGTGGGAAAATTATTAAATGAATACATTTGTTTTCCATTTGTAATTTGTCAGTAATTATTTAAAATGGGCCATAAAATACATAATTTAGGAAATTAGGTGCTCAATTAGGTCCAATAACTTAAGGGGGAGAAAAACATAGTGTGAGATTGTCAAGGGTGACAATTTACGATGCTACACGTTGCACAAGAAAAAAAAAGTGTTGCATGTTGTGGAGAATCTAGAAGAAACAAAAAATGAGGAGATGAAAATAGTGGCAAGTATGATGATCCTACTTCATTCTTTATATCTCTTTTTGGAAATGGTTATATTTTGAATTATATTTTTTGATGGTGTTTTCTCTAAAGAAGGTAATAGTGAGTATTATTTTGGTATCATAAAATGACATAACTAACAAATTTACCTTTAGATTAAATTTTGTACCAATAATGTAGTTGAATATGAGGCCTTGCTTCTTGGTTTGTGTTTTCACTAGAATTGCACCCTAGCTAAGTGTGATTCTTAGCTATCCTGTGAAACATTGGATCATCTTCAAGATGTGGGTAACTTAGTGAAGATGAACCCCCAAAGAGGGTTGGTTCCTTTGATAGACCTCCTATTTCCTATTGCTTGATAAGCAAAAAGGATAGAAGAGAAACTATAAATGAAAATATTAACCCTAGGAGGTGATGCACCAAATGATTTAAAATATGTAATATTGCTTTGCCACAAAAATTCCCAATTACTTAGCTAGTACTCACTCAGCTCAACATGTCTCATGCTCATACATCAATATTTCATAAGAAGGTCAGATGTTTATAACTTTAGAAGGAAAACAAAATTTATTTTCACAACTAAAATATATTAGCATCAATAACACAACCTATGACTTGTATGAGACATTAATTTTTTCTTAAAGAGGTTGGAATGAGACAACATACTTGAGGATTTACGTATAAAATTCACACAAATATGTATCAATCATTCATGTACACACAATAAAGTAACTATCAAGAAGGAAAAATCACTGAGTTCTATTGAAAAGAAGATGCTTCTATAGTTGCATACAAATTTGAAAAAAAATGGTGTTTCTTTGAGTTACAATGTTGCTTCTTGATTGAAAGAACCTTTAGAGCTTACAATGCAAAAAATAAAGAATAAGCAAGAACTTCCCATTAAACCTTGGGTACTAGGTTGTATAGAAATCATCTTTTTGATAACTAAACCTATCTTCAATGTTATTTGGATTGATTGTCGATCATGTAGATCATGTAGATTATGCAAAGAGTAATTTTACAAAATTTTGGTCTTCATCTAATCTACATGGTCACTGAAATATGCTCCATCTAATTATACTTGCTTTTTGCATGGATTTTTTTAGAATCTTGAGTGTGTAAAATGGAAAAAAGACATTTTAGGGTTCAAACTGTCAAAAAATTGCTTGTTTTAATGGTATCTTTGTAAATGTAGAACAAAATTTGGCAAGGAATTTGTAGAAAAATTCATTCACATATTTAGACAATGGAAATAAAGGTTTGTAAAAGGATAAGGCATGTATGACATCGTTTTTGGCATGCAAATTTGTCCCTTTTGGTCGAGGGTTTCATTCAGCTTCTATAGATACCAGTGAAATGACATTTCTTGACCATTATTATTTTATTTAAATTTAGACCGTAGATCTTTGCTATCATGGAAGAGAATAAAAACCTTAAATTTCTTTGACTACTTTTTAAAATCTTTAAAAAAATTCGACTAATGAGGAAGCACTGTGTTGGAGTCAAACTGTACACCTCGTCAAGATGAGCCTATCAAGAAAAGTAATAGAAAATATTCAATGATGGCATCGAACACATGTCACCTTCCCACTCTTTCACTATTTAAAATTGATCCCATCATAAAGAATCTATGGGCTTGTGAAAACAATACGAACATGCCATGTGTCCTCTTTTCACAAGTTTTCCATCAGAAACTAGATCCCCTTTGAGATGCTCATGGACATGCAAAATGAATAAGGTGATGCCACGTGTCGACCTTCCACACCTCCACTACTCAATTTATTGTTTAGTGCAATCACTCTTGCAGACAAGAATAACCAATTAGAAACTTCTAGATGTCATTCAAGTTTGCGGTTCTGCATTCAGGAACTAGGTCCACCATGAAAGGCTTGTAGGCTCATAGAATGAACTAGATAGTGCCACAAGTCCCCATCTTGCGACCTCACGCCTTGAAACTGGATCCCCCTTTAAATGCTTGTAGACCCGTAGAAAACATGCCACATGTCATCTTTTCACGCTTTTGTTGCTTCTTTTGTTTTTTGTGTAATTGCTCCCATGAACATGCAAAAACCAAAGAGAGGTCAACAAATGTTATATTTTCTACAATCCTGCAGCCTGAAATGGGGCCCTCCTCAAACATTCTATGGGCTTGTGTAATTTATTTAGCATGCTACCTTTTCACACTTTTGTGGCTAAAAAATGGCATTCTTTGAAAATCTTGCGGGCTCACGAAATCTTTACTGCCAAGTGTCAAGCCATTTATGCTTTTGCACTCAAAATTAAACCCTCCTAGAAAAGCTTGCATCTAAGAAGAATTGACCAGATGTGTAACATGCCCATTGTTCTACTAAAATATTTTCCTATGTTTTTAACCATGATGCCATCACATAGCAATAAATTTTTTCCTTTTCTAAGACAAAGATAAAATAAAAATTTGAAATAAACACTATTCCAAACTTTTCCATTGTACTACATTAAAATATCACAATCTTTCCAAAGTATTGATTTCATATTAAATAAATCCAAGTTAACTTTTTATGTTTACAATCTTCCATACAAATGGATACAGGAATACGTACATGGCTCCTCTGAGCTTTTGGTAGTAGAAATACATATGGTCTAGGTAGCTCCCCTTCCAAATCTTGGTAATCAACTGATGAGGAGAAGCATCACTCAAGCACTTTTCTGCCAACCACGGACTTATTGTGGTCCCCTGCACATCTACCCAAAACATGGTAAGATGACCCTCTCTTCGACGAAGAGATTGGTTTGGTAACCTCATAAATCCCTTGGCCTTTCCTGAGCATTGTGAAGTCTCCTACATAACTATAACTTTCCCATACAGTGGCTACAACCTACGTCTATGAAAATCCTAGACTAGCATGCATAACTGGATCACTGTAAACTAACAGTGTAGACAGTGGCTACCTACACTACTTTGGCCAAAGATTCATCACCCAATTACTTCGAGTGAGATTCATCACATTCACCACAATAATTGCTCAATTTTTATTGACCACATATATTCTATGCATAGCTATCACCTTCATTGGATTATCCTAAACCCAGGAATAACCTATATTCTAAGACATTTCAACTAAAGTAATTCAAACTAATTCATAATCCAAACTTCACAAACAACCTCAACAATAAATGACTCCATTCCATAGTATATCCCAACAATAAACGATTCTCATCAAAAGTATAATCTCATCAATAGATGACCTTAGCATGAACTCGACAATAAATGACCTCAAACAAAAAGGATATTCCTATCAATAAAGGACTCAATACAAAATATAAACTCAATAATGAGTCAACCCCATTTGAAAATACAATCAACAATAAAATGATCAATTAGATCATATAGGTTATTCTCAGCCTATTTTCTTTAATCAATAATCAAATAACAACCTTACCAAATAGGTTATTTCCAACCTAGGGTTTCCATAAAAAATAATGTAATGATCAAGTGTTCACAAAAAAATCATAAAACTTCTACATTCAACATGACTCAAATAATCACATGTTCATAATATTCACTATATTTGTATATTATCTGAAGGATATTATCAACTTGTGAGGGGTTGGTGCTTCTACATCCATAGTGTTAGGAAAAGGTGTTGTACACCTTGCATAATATATTTAATGTAAGTATTCTTGGGGCCACTTTATGTTGCATGTAACATTGGGACATAAGTTAAGTCGCTAAAATGTAATTATTTATTATTGGGGAAAATAAATAAATAAAGTACCCAATATTAAATAAGGAGACATGGTTTTGTAATCTCGTGGTTTTAGTCACATGGTTTTGTGTAATACCACATGGTGGTTTTGTGGGAGCTTATTTCTATAAAAGTAACCACAAGGATAGTTGTTTAGGTGAGAGGAAAGTTTTCATGTAAGCTCTGGTTAGAATTTGTGAGGGTGTTGGCCTCCTCTAATGGTTCAATAACTAAGCCCTTGAAGCTATAACTTAGAGAATAGAAATCTACACTAAGTAGTTATATTGCTCATCATGAAGGTTCATTTCATTGTCAACCTAGGGATGTAAACTTGAAATGGGTCAGCACTGTATGTGAACTAGGACTTAATTGTAGTCATCCTTAAACTAAAAAAGAAACGACACTAAAAATTAAATGTTGGAAAGAAATTAACATAAGCATTGAGCATGAATCAACAACTACACTGAGCATCAACAACTAAACTAGAATGGATGACATAAATAGAAATATCAGTAAACAAATAGGAAGTTACTTTGTCTGCCTTGGTTGTAGGAATAGTCATAGAATAGAGTTCCAATGGTTGCAGGAACAAACAACTATTAAGGCCGAAACTAGTTACTAAACAAAAAAATAACTATTAAACTAAGTGGATGGAATTCTCTCCAAGTGGGCCCCTTGAATGAGTCTTCCCTAAGCTAACTAAGATGCAACAAATCATAATATCATTTTATTCATTGAAAGCATGATTACATCATATTAGCAATATGACTAAATTACTTAAACTGAAAATGCAAGTACAATCTCAGACCATCAAACCTTGTGAAAAGGGGCATCTGGCCATTATTTATAGAGGGAAAAGCTTCTAATTAACCCTAAGTCGACTCCAACAAAATAGGAGGATGTCATTTATTGAAAGCATAGAAAAGAGAGGGAGGAAGTTATGCATGCGCTAGATTTAGTCAAAGAAGACTTTCCCCAATGAGGATTCAACACAACACACTTCCTAGATTTGCTCAATTAACAAACATGATCATTTAAAAGGTACTTACAACTTCCATACGAGCTAGGAATTTCCCTCCATTGACCTCTTTAATGATCATCTTTTTTACTTCCTTAGCAACCGACCAGCTGGCAGGAACTTCTTCTACTTTGTGGGCTTCATTTATATCAACATCTTAATGTGAACCTGCATAATGACATTAGCATGCACAAAAAAATTGCATATCCATAATTACCTTAAAGTAACATTCATTCAACCACATGTAAAATTAACATAGATATATCACATAGCAAGTTAATATTATCAAAAGTCACAAGGATAAGTTCATGCCCAAGGTTCATAAATTTAGGGAAACAACATGGATAGTGTCAATAACTAGGTGCTAAAGTTTATAATAACAACAACAAATATGTGATAAACCCTATCAAAATTGAGCCATTATTTGGACTCATCAGAGGGTTTGAAGCATGGCATGGGATGTGTGGTTACATGCTTGTTCACATGGATTGCCTGGAGAGGGCTTGTTGCTTCAATGGTGTTCATGGAGACTCTGAAGATGTATTGTAATCTTTATTGCTGAATAATACATGAAAGATGGATGCTTTTGGAGGCTGGGGTTTTTCCCTCTTGAGGGTTTTCCCAAGGTATATCTTGTGTCATATTTTCATGGATGTGTTTTCTATTCTCTTGCATGTGGATTGTGAATACTTATTTGCATAGATTTCTCTTTTGGGTTATGTGGAAATTGTCTTTAAATGGCTGCAAGTTTCCAACAAGTGGTGTCAGAGCCATGGTTGTGGTTGTATAACCCTTAGTTGAGAAAAATCTTATTTAAGTTTGAATCTATGCATTTAATGTGAGAATCAAATACATGGCAAGATATGAGGGCTTTGCAAGATATGAGGGCTTTGTAGGTTGTTTATTGCAGATTTGAGGGTTTTGGGTTTGTTGTTTTGATGGGTTGTTTACAAATTTGGGGTGTGAGAAATTTTGGGTGAAATGGGTTTCTTGGTTTTGCATTCAAGTGGGGTTCTATGGGGCAAAATTTATAGAAGACCTCCTAGAACAGAATAGACCTCATAATTGGATATGGGTTGGCCGAGAGACGAATTTTGAAAGATAACTCGACCTATTTCTGTTACTGTGAAAAAATACAATTTTTTTAGCCTTAGTCTGGCCATACGATCATCCAAGGCATCTGTAGGAAAAATAATATTAAAAAAAAAAATCCATTGCTAGAAAAAAAATTTCCCTGCAAAATTATTAAAAAAATAAATGAATTGAATCAGTTAAAATATCGATTGAAAAGCTTTTATGAAAAAAGTTTTGAATTAAGAAAAATATAAAAGGAGAGTTTTTTATTGGGGGACAGGGCCGGGGGGGTGGTCGGCCCACCTCCCGTACCCTCCTGCAGGCTGCGTCGGTGGACCTACCGATGGGGTATGACATACCTACCGGCCTGTAGGGCCCGCCATCGGCTCCCCTTTATGGGGAATAAAGTCCTTATAAAAGGTTTTCTAAATATTTTTCAAATTTAAAAATTTTCATCGCCTATTTAAAGAAATTCGTCAAAGATTTAATATATGGAGCCCGAATGAAATTTTTTCATATGAAAAAGTAAATGCAATTTAATTCCTATTTCGGATCTGTCACCACTCCACCACTAGGTGGGTGGCGTAGCCCAGGTGGGGCCACCTTTTAGCCACCTAATTTTTTTCACCTCACATGCAAACTGTTGTTTTACTTCAGAGGGGCATAAATTTCACCCAGGTGTTTTGTTTCTCGACTTATTGGACTCTTTGGAAAGCTGACTTAGTGCTCTACATTGTGGTGACAGTGATTTTTTGATATTGTATAGTTTTGGTAGTGTTTTGCTAGTTGGAAGTCATGTATTTGTTTTGAGCCTTGAGAGGTGATATCAGGTGCATACAAAGTCAGATTTTGGACTTCGAATAGTCAACAGAAAGCTTGTTAAGAGCACTACATAGTGGATTAGGTTTGGAGTTATTTTGGCATGGTTTATTTTTTTCCTTATCTGAGTTATTTATGGGTTTCTTTGACTATGGTGATACTATGAGTTTATGGATGATCGAATCTTGGAGATTTGATGTTGGATTCATTGTATGCTCAGTTGTACATCTTAGATTATTCTCTTATTTGACATGGTTATCAGTATATGGTTAGATTTGTATGTTGCATTGTTATATCTACAAATTGTGCAATGTTATAGGTGGTTTATACTTACATGTTGCATTTATGACTTGGACATGGGTTGTCTTTTCCCATTGATATTTCAGTGTTGATGCATGTTCAGTTTTGGTGGCTTGGTTTAGTCACTTGGTTTGTTGGTTTTGTTGTCATGTTGAGGAGGTGAGATGGTATTACCAGGTATAGTCATGATATGAGACCTATGCAGTTGACTATGATTATGCAGATATGTGGACACGATTGGGTTGATGTTGGAATTGTTGCCTCAATCTCATAGGCTGAAACCTCTAAGAAAGCATGGTCGCTGTGACTGGTGAGATGTCTGGCCGATCTTCTAGTAGATCTTGAACTGTCACTGTGACCTCCTGAATGTCTTGGTGATCGGCATAACCTGAACCTTCGGTGTAACCTTGGACAATCAGAATGATGTTTTGGCAACGATAGAAAGTCTTGCCGATATCAGCATGATCTTTGGTCTGTCTGGCCGGTGTGGTAATCGGTATGACTTGCTCCTATCGGTACGAAGTCTTGGCGATAGGGAGATGTCTCGCCGATAGCCATACATATGGAGTCATCAGGGTAACGAAAGGGGTCACTATGAACTCTTGGCGACACAAGTGAGTCTCACCGATGCTGTGGGATGTGTTCGATATGACTCCTAGCGAAAGGTGGTCTCCGGGTAGCCTGGAGACTTCGGTGTGAAGTCTTAGCGATAAACAAAGTCTCACCGACGGTGGAACATTGCGGTGTGACTTGAAGACTTTGGAGTAACGTCTCAGCGAAAGCAATAAGTCTTGCTGACTGTTGGTTTTCTCACCGATGGTTGTGTGACTTCGAAGTAACATAAGGGTTCAATAGGAACTCTTGGTGACGGGTTGATTGTCTCGCCGATGGATGTGGTTTTGTTGACTAGATGGCATTTTCGTTGTAACCTCTTGGTGAAAGCGGTAAGTCCTGCCGACATTGGTGTTTGTTAACGGGTATCCTCGGTGAGACTCCTAGTGATTGAAGTCTTCGGCGAAAGGTGTGAGCATTCGGTATAACCTCTCAGCGACTGTTGAAGTCTTGCTGATAGTATATGGTCTTTGGGGTGACATGTTCTGTTCGCTATGATCTCTTGGCGAAGAGCGATAGTCTTGCCAATGGGATTGTTGAGGTTGATGCGACTTGTGAACTTGGTATAATGTCTTGCCGATAGTGAAGACTCTTGGTGATATTGACGGATGGGCTATGTGGCATCGGGGAGACACGGTTAGTGTCTCACCAACATGTGACATAGGTTGAACACCCTTGATTGAGTGAAGACTGTCCTACGTGGTGCGACTTGGACCAATCAGAGAGAGAAGAATGTGAGTCGTTTGCTGAACCGTTTCTGTGTGGAAGGCTAACAGTGTGTTGGGAAACTTCTATACGAGGAAGTGGAAACATCTGTGATGCTAAGCTGGATGATTCGATAGTTGTGATCTGACAATTGGAAACAAACTGATTCATAGAGCCTGTTGAGAAAAAATGGATATATGTATGCATTGGACGTTCTGTAGAAAAAGAGCCGAAGAGAAGCGAAGAGAGAGGGCCGAGTGGTTGGCTGAAAGGCCTAGGCCATGAGGCCGAAGCAGGAAAAGTGAGAGGCAGGCTTATGCTACCGAAATCTCTCCTGATCATGGATCATGATTGATCTCTCTCATGTTGATCTGCACTACATTGTATCAGTACGAAGATAGTTTGGTTTGAGAGTTTGATCAGAAAATGTACAGAGGGAGAGTTTGCTACCAAATTGTTTCCAGAATGAACAAGATGTAATCTCTGAAAAGGCTATGAGCCTGAATTGTATTGTAACCTTCAGTTGCTGAATAATACAATGGCTCGATCTTTGGAGTGTGGGGTTTTTTACCCGAAAGGGTTTTCCCCATGTAAATCTTTGTGTTATGGTTTTTTGTCTCATCTTTCATGTCTGTTGGTTCTTGTAGTAGAATCTGTTAATGCATGTTGTTGAATTTACATGTGCCTCTCTCATAAGGATTAATGTGGGAAATGAATTGTGTTTGTTTCCGCTTTAGGACATAGTTGTACGTGTCTTTGAGGTAATCTAATCAAAATTAAAGTTACCGAAGGCACTACTGTTTTTGGAGGTTTCTCTGAGATGACCCTCTATTTTTCTTTACAAGTGGTATCAGACTTCTTTTGGTTGTTGGTTCTGGGTATTTCTCCTATGAATATTTCTCAGTTTGTTAGGTTGGAGGAAATCTGGAGGAATGGACTGATTTATTGATCCTTTGGTGAGTGGAAGTCTTGTGATATTCATAGACAACATGCAACTTGAAGGATGGTGGAGATGGAAAAAGGAGTTGATCATGTTATTATGTTGTGATCTATGTCTCCTTGTTGGTAGCGGTATAACCTTGGTGTATGAGGTGGTTTTTTTTTTCTTGCTTTGTGGTTGTGTAGCAGTAAAGCTTTCATATTGGGTGTCCGTGTGAGAGACTCCTTGTTGATATGGAGAAGCCTAGTTTGTTTCTCAGCCATGGAAGAGAGTGCTTATGCTAGGTGGTGTTTCTTGGTGTTGGAAGGCACTATTTCCTATTAACCTCGAATACTTAAAGGCTATGGAGTTAATCATTAGTTGATTTACAAGCTTCTGAAATAGCCTTTCTCTCTTTCTTGGATGCATGTACATGTTGGTGGTTTAGATTTTTCCTGAAAGGGGCTTGGATCTCCTGAACTACTATTTTCTTTTTAAGGATGTTTTGTACTTGCATGGATCTGTGGTTTTGCAAGTTTTATACGGTTAAGCAAAACTTGTGGTTATGTGGAGCTGTTGTTAAACTATTTTTTAGACCCTGGCTTTTGGGGTGTTGCTGGATGAGATAGTTGCAGTTTTGCATGCATGCTTTGTGCATGGTTTGAGGAGGTGTAGTTTCTTCTCTACATGGGAGTGTTGGTATGTGATTTGTCACTCAACATTCTTGTGGTGGTGCTTGTGGGTTCCTTGATTATGGTGCTTGTTGTGGACATGATTGGAAAATCAGGTTTGGTGTGATCTAGTGTTTGAGTCATGTTGTCTACATGGTTATTCTCTTTGAAATCTCAGTGTTGGAGTTTCCAATGCAATGATGGGTTTGCATGTTCAATGTTTGTGATCTACGAGTTATGTGGTTGGTGGATTATCTACCCATTGGTTGCAGTGAGATAACTTGGATGTGGACTATCTTTATCCATGAGATTGATTCATTGCTGGTGCAGACTTGTTAGTTGGCCTTGTCTTTGGTCACTTGTGCATTAGTGTGATAGTTTTGAGATGAGAGGATGGATATTGTTGATTACCTGAATAGTCGGTTATGGGAACCTGAAGCAGGTGGGCATGATGCTTGGAGAGCTTGGGTGTCACGTTTCAGTGGGAGCTTTAGCAGTGACTGTGGGTTCATCACATGGTAGTGAATGGTCTTCTTTAGTGTTGCAGATGTTTCAAGAGGGAGCTTTTAGATCCTGTTGCTGCAGAAGGGTTCTTTCGCATTTGCATGGACATTATTTGAAGATGCGCAACATCTTCGATCCATGGAGGACACTTGGAGTCTTTGGCTGAGGTGTTGGTGGTGCTTGACAGGTGATGTTGGTTTTGAGTCTGTTTGCTTTATGTCATGGTATACTCTTGTTTGTGCACTGGAGTTTTGGAATTGTGCATTGTACTTGAGACAATGGTGAAGTCACTTGAAGCATGGTATCTCCTAAGGGGATATGTAGATCATTGTGTCATGATAAGTTCCTAATTCAGATGATTGGAGCTTTGAAAGTGGTCTGGTAATTCTTTATGTATTGGGTGCTTTGATTATTTGCTTGATACTTCGTGATAGTGCAGTAATGCAGTTGGAGTTTAGCATGAGATGATCGGTTGCTAGTACTCATGGATACATGGAGAATAAGGTGAGGTTGTTTTTCTCTTATGAGAGGAGTGTTGTTGATTGGTATTCTTGATGAAGTTTTTCAGCAGAAAGTCTGAGAAGCCTACGCCTTGGTTGAACATGAGTTCAATAAGAGACCTATGAGGAGATAGCTCTTGGATTAGTCATGATGGCTTGTATATCTTGAAGGAGTATTCTCGTTCCCACTCTTGGTATACTCGACAGTTTATCTAAGAGGTATTTGTCCCATTATATTTTTCAGATGTGTTTTATGTTCACCTTCATGATATGGATCTTGAATTGTTGTTTAATGGTTCTGGAGGATTCATAGTGGAAGATGTACAGCTTGTTTTATCTCCTTGAGCTTTTTTGTTATGTTATTTACTAATGAGAATTGGTAGGAGATGATGTATGGGATGATTTCCTGAAATGGGGAATGAAGTAGCTTGATTTTCTTTTGGGATGAGAAGGAGATCATTCTTGACACAAATGGCTGTTAGAAGTGTATGTAGGAGGATGTTCTACAGGAATATGATGTGCAGAGTTTCTCTCTATGGCCGTGAAGGTTTGTGGTGAGAGAGATGTTTCTTGTAGCAGTTTGTTGCAGGTTGTGCATATCATTGTGGATATTTCCTTGGTACTACATGGTTACATGTTCTATGTGTTGTCATTGGTAGACTTGCGATGCCTTTTGATCTTTCAGATCTGGATTACTGAGGAAGGGGGAGTTCCTGTATGTGTCTTGTCTTCTTCGACTGGTTGGCACTTGGAGCTTGTATTTGTTGTTAATGAGTTGTTTATGGTTTGGCATAAGCTTACTAATGTTGATACATGTGAGGTATGTGAGATTGGATGGAATAGAACAAGTTGTGGGTGCTATTTTTAGTCATGTGGGTTTATCTGTTGGATGGAAGCAGTCAGTCTGATTGTTGTTCTAGCTGGTGTTTTATATCTTGTTTTTGGAGAATGGCTTCATGGTTGTGTTATGTTTGAGGCTTTGAAGTTGATATTGCTTTTGTATAGCGTCTGAGCATAGTGAAGTGGTAGCCATATCTTGTTCATGATATCATTGGGATCTTTTGCTTGTGTTCTTTGGAATGGTGCTTATTCACCTTGGCTTGTATCCTTCTTCCTCAGGTGGCATGTTGGAAGATGACAGGATTGTTGCCTAAATGGTGGACATCTTGGATGTTGGAGCAGAATTCTTGATGGAGCATGAGAGCATGTTTGAGGTCTATGTGGTTTCCTGGAAGGCTGTGATTGGTTGCATTCTAGTTGCTTTGTTGGACAGTGAGTTGCAGTTGGATGCCTAGTCTTTATTGCAGATTGTCCCATGGACTGTTATCTGTGGAATCTTGTTGATTGGGTGTCTTGAGTGTTGCGGGGTCTAAACTGGTGGAGCTCGTGTGACCTTAGTGTCTGGTTGCTTTGGAGGTTCCTGTGTGATCTTCGTCAAGTGGGAGATTGTTGGAATTGTTGCCTCAATCTCACAGGCTTAAACCTCTGAGAAAGCATGGTCGCTGTGACTAGTGAGATGTCTGGCCAATCTGCTAGTAGATCTTGAACTATTGATGTGATCTCCTAAATGTCTTGGCGATCAGCATAACCTGAACCTTCGGCGTAACCTTGGATAGTTGGAATGATGTTTCAACGATAATAGGAAGTCTTGCCGATATTGGCATGATCTTTGGTCTATCTGGCCGATGTGGTAATCGGTATGACTTGCTCCTATCGGTATGAAATCTTGGCGATAGGGAGATGTCTCGCTGATAGCCATACATATGGATTCATTGGGGTAACAAAAGGGGCCACTATGAACTCTTGGCAACACAAGTGAGTCTCACCGATGTTCTGGGATGTGTTCGATATGACTCCTGGTGAAAGGTGATCTCGGGGTAGCCTAGAGACTTCGGTGCAAAGTCTTAGCGACAAAGAAAGTCTCATCGATGGTGGAACATTGTGGTGTGACTTGAAGACTTCAAAGTAACATCTCAACGAAAGAAATAAGTCTTGCTGACTGTTGGTTTTCTCGTCGATGGTTGTGTGACTTTAGAGTAACATAAGGGTTCGATAGGAACTCTTGGAAATAGGTTGATTGTCTCATCAATGGATGTGGTTTCGTTGACTAGTTGGCGTTTTCATTGTAACCTCTTGGTGAAAGCGGTAAGTCATGCCAACCTTGGTGTTTGTTAATGGGTATCCTCGGTGAGACTCCTAGCGATTGAAGTCTTCGGCGAAAGGTGTGAGCATTCGGTATAACCTCTCAGCGACTGTTGAAGTCTTGCTGATAGTATATGGTCTTCGGGGTGAAATGTTGTGTTCGCTATGATCTCTTGACGAAGAGAAATAGTCTTGCCGATGGGATTGTTAAGGTCGATGTGACTTGTGAACTCGGTATAATGTCTTGCCGATAGTGAAGACTCTTGGCGATATTGACGGATGGGCTCTGTGGCATCGAGGAGACACAGTTAGTGTCTCACTGACATGCGACACAGGTTGAACGCCCTTGACCGAGTGAAGACTGTCCTATGTGGTGTGACTTGGACCAATCAGAGAGAGTAGAATGTGAGTCGTTTGTTGAACTATTTTTGTGTGGAAGGCTAACAATGTTTTGGGAAACTTCTATACAAGGAAGTGGAAACATCTACGATGTTGAGCTGGATGATTCAATAGTTGTGATCCGATAGTTGGAAACAAACCGATTCATAGAGCCTGTTGAGAACGAATGGATATATGTATGCATTGGACGTTCTGTAGAAAAAGAGCCGAAGAGAAGCGAAGAGAGAGGGCCGAGTGGTTGGTTGAAAGGCCTAGGCCATGAGGCCGAAGCAGGAAAAGTGAGAGGCATGGTTATGCTGCCGAAAGCTCTCCTGATCGTGGATCATGATTGATCTCTCTCATGTTGATTTGCACTACATTGTATCAGTATGGAGATATTTTGGTTTGAGAGGTTGATCAGAAAATGTACAGAGGGAGAGTTTGCTACCATATTATTTCCAGAATGAACTTGTAAGATGTAATCTCTAAAAAGGCTATGAACCTGAATTGTATTGTAACCTTCAGTTGCTGAATAATACAATGGCTCGATCTTTGGAGTGTGGGGTTTTTTACCCGAAAGGGTTTTCCCCATGTAAATTTTTGTGTTCTAGTTTTTTGTCTCATCTTTCATGTCTGTTGGTTCTTGTAGTAGAATCTATTAATGCATGTTGTTGAATTTACATGTGCTTCTCTCAGAAGGATTAATGTGGGAAATGAACTATGTCTGTTTCCGCTTTAGGACATAGTTGTACATGTCTTTGAGGTAATCTAATCAAAATTAAAGTTACCGAAGGCACTACTGTTCTTGGAGGTTTCTCTGAGATGATCCTCTATTTTTCCTTACAGTTGAGTTGTTGGTTCATTTGGTGGTGATCATGGAGTCATGGATGTTTCTTTTTGTTTAGAGATGTTGGCATGTCATGATGGTTTATGTAGGTGCATTGTTGGTGGTTATGGATATGTTCCTGATTATGGTTGTGGTAGTGTATCTTCTTGGTATGAGGATCATGGTTTTACTTTTCCTTTTGGGAGCTCTTGTTACATTTGAGTTCTTTGATTGTGTGAGGGCCTTTGGTTGATCTTTATGAGGAGATTGTTATCATGATGTTATGAATAGATTGATTAAAAAATTTAGTGGGAGCTTTTGACAGTGATGGATTGGTAGTGATTGGATATGTTTATGGGGATTTGGCAGTTGTAGGTATCTTCTTGGCTTGGAGATTTTGGTTCTACTTGTTATGTTACTAACAGTTCAGTTGTGTGTGTAGACCTAGATGATCTTCATGGAGAGGATGGTTGTCACGATGCCATGTGTGACTCAGTATCACTTTTCCGTGGGATTTGTTGGAAGTGATGTGGATTCACCATTTGATGGTGGATGATCTTCTGCAGTGTCTGTTGGTGTCATGGATGGATTCTTGGATTCTACTTCTATGCAGTGAGGTTTCATTGATAGAGGATGGCTATATTCATGTGGTTTGGATATGTTGACATCTTTGGTTGCCATGTAGGACTTCTTTAGTCTATGGTTGAGGTGTCGTGCTTTTTTTTTTGATATATGATCCTTTTTTTTTATATGATGGTTATGTTATTATGTCATGATTTAATCTTGATTTCGGATTGGATTTTTGGCATGATACAAGTGCATGTTATGTTCTTTGGATCATATGATACTCTTTGAGGAGGTGTGGTATCATTATGTCATGGTTATGTTCTTGATTCCTAGGATGGATATATGACTTTGATCTTGTGTGGTTCTCTTGGTATTGGGTACATCTATCATTTGCTTGATTACTTCATGATGGTGCTATGTTGCATTTAGAGTTTGGCATGGATTGGTTGGTTATAGGTACTCATGGATACTTAAAGACATAGGTGAGGCTTGAGTTCTCCTATGGCTAGAGACATGAGTTGAGATGGTTACTCTTGATGAGATTTCAACAAGAAGTCCGAGGAGCCTACACCTTGGTTGGACATGAGTTCAACATGGACCTATGAGGAGAGTGTTCTTGGATGAGTCATGATGACTTGGATATATTGGAGGAGCATTCCCATTCCCAACTCTTGGTCTTCTCGACGGTTTCACTTGAGAGGTATTGCTCATTGTTACTTTCTGGTGCTTTATGTTGTATGCTTTATCTTCTCATGCATATGAATCTTGAGCTATGGATATATGGTTTTGGAGGGTTCATTTGAGGAGTGTTAGCATGTCTATCTCCTTATTAATTGATTACATTCATTGATGTTGAGTTTAGGAGATGTTTTGGGCTTATTTCCTTCATTGGGAATGGATTTAGTTTGATCTTTGGTTATGAGAGGCTTACATTCATGTTGATTACATGATACATATGTTATGTTTGATCTTGGTGATTGAACGATTGTGTGTTTTTATGGCTTTTATTTTGTGGTATTGTGGAGGAGATCATACTTGACACAGTTGGCATTTAAAGGTGTATGTAGGAGATTTTTCTAGATGTATACAATGTGCAAAGTTTCTCTCTTTGGTCTTGGTTATCTTCCTAGATGTTTGGTTTCACATTACATTGGTTTGAGGTTTGGTTGGAGCTATAGTGATCACTAGCTTGTGGTCATGTGTTTTCACTTATGTTCTTGGGTGATGACATGGAGATTCCTTTATCTTTTTCCTTTGTTGGGTGTGGAGAACTTAGGAGAGCTATGGAGACTTGTGATGAGAGTTTTTCTTATAGGTTATTGGTTTACAGGTTTTGTATATCATTTTGGATGATTCCTTGGTACTACACGATGTTGTTTAAAATTTCTATATGATGTTATTGGTAGACTTGGTATGCCTTATTTTAGATTTGAATTACCCATGTAGTGGGAGCTCTTGGATGTGTATGCCATTCTTTGATAGGTTTTGCACATGGAGTTTATGATTGCAGTTTATGGGTGTATATGTTTATGGCATGAGTTTACTATGATTTTTATACCTTGGAGGTATGGATAGTTGGATGTGTTGGCACTTTTTGTGGGTGCTATTTCAGCTATGGGTTTGTGTATCTTGACAGCTACTAGTGCATATTATTGCCTTTGGATTGAGTGTATGTGTTTGGGATATCAGTTAAGGCAAGATTTATGCTTCATTGTGATATATTGTGTGGCTTCTCTATTGGATGGCTTCTTATCTTTGTGCATTTGCATGATGGAGGATGAGAGCATTCATGCTTGGGATGGTGGTCACTTTGATTCTTGTTGCAGGTATCCTGATGGAGCACATGGAGCACTTTGATTCCTTGATGATATATGTGGCTAATGGATTATTCTTTTGATTCATGTTTTGAGGTTACTTGTTCCCCTTATGCAATGTATACAACAAGTGGGAGAATGTTAGGAAAAGGTGTTTTACACATTGCATAATATATTTAATGTAATTATTCTTGGGGCCACTTTATGTTGCATGTAACATTGGGACATAAGTTAAGTTGCTAAAATGTAATTATTTATTATTGGGGAAAATAAATAAATAAAGTACCCAATATTAAATAAGGGGACATGGTTTTGTAATCTCATGGTTTTAGTCACATGGTTTTGTGTAATACCACATGGTGGTTTTGTGGGAGCTTATTTCTATAAAAGTAACCACAAGGATAGTTGTTTGGGTGAGAGGAAAGTTTGCATGTAAGCTTTGGTTAGCATTTGTGAGGGTTTGAAGCATGGCATGGGATGTGCAGTTACATGCTTGTTCACATGGATTGCTTGGAGAGGGCTTGTTGCTTCAATGGTGTTCATGGAGACTCTGAAGATGTATTGTAATCTTTATTGCTGAATAATGCATGAAAGATGGATGCTTTTGGAGGCTGGGTTTTTTCCCTCTTGAGGGTTTACCCAGGGTATATCTTGTGTCATATTTTCATGGGTATGTTGTCTATTCTCTTGCATGTGGATTCTGAATACTTATTTGCATAGATTTCTCTTTTGGGTTATGTGGAAATTGTCTTTAAATGGTTGCAAGTTTCCAACACATAGTCTTCTTCACAATATGGTTTTGGGTTACTAAAACATGAATCCTTCTTTAGGATTCTGTGAATAGGAATAGACTCTTAATCAAAATAACATAACCATAAAATACATTATATAACCATTAAGTTTATACCCTAACCATCGAGATAAGATCCTCTTCCTACTTTCTAGGAGAAATAAGTAATCAATCAAGTAAAGATTATCAATCAAGGTTTACATGACATTGCAACCTAACAATTTTGACATTTCTATCATTCCACTTATCTCTTTGTGTTACTAACCTCATTGTCCTTAAAGGATTACTTAGCATTATAAGCTAATTATAGCCTTCTCAAGCCAAGAAATATTTATATAATCTTAACATATTATAGTATCTAATACAACATAAACACTCATAATCCAATATATAAAGTATATGTGTATAACCCAATAACGAGGTTTATAAACAACTTTACTCACTAAGCGTCTTTAACAAAGAATAATATAAGCATTTCATAAAAAAAGCATCTAAACTCCTTTCAACACATTCCTTCCAAACAAAGCATATAGAATCATGCAATCTTTTCCAACATAAAATATATAATGAATAGAAACTAGCATGCCTGTAATAAGAAAGATCCACTTGAAAATCCTGTATTCCTAACTCGACCTTCTCACAAACAACTTGCATCTCCTTTAGTAAACAACCTTCACTAACCTCTATCTTTTCTCATGACAAACTCTCACTATGTAGATATTCTAACCTTACTAATTCTCTCTCAAATCCTCACAACACTAAACTCAGAAATGCAACAATATTACTCTCAGGAAATTAGAAAATAAGAATGCTCTATGTGTGTCATTTGAGGTAGAAAGCACCTCTATTCATACACAAATGTGAGCAACTGTAGGCTATAAACTAGCTCTCAAACCTTCCACTTCTCAATCACAAGGGTCGACTCGGCAAGAAGAGGAAAAGGTGGTAGCTAAAAACATTGATTAGTAAACACATGTTCAACCATATTTCATCACAAAGAATGAGTCGCTCATTCTTATGGACAACAAGAATAACATTTAGAAACACAAGGTTATTGTTTCCACAGGTCGACTCATTTTTCATTTGACTATTTCTCTCATTCCAATTTGCTTCATATGCTAGAATTTGTATTGCAGATTAGAGTTCTAACAAGTTTGCACTATCATATCTTGGCGCCACATAAAACCTCACGTGACCCTATTTATTTGGTTGTAGTTGGAAATGACTAGGTCAAAGTTCTCTAAGTGTTGATATTCACTTTTCCTTCATATTTTGACTTAGTCTTAGCATATTTCTCTCACACAATGGTTTAATTTATTCCCCACGCACCTCATGATAGTGCTGCCTATGTTTATTTACTCAGCATTAAAATACTCCATGCAATCTTTTTAGTTTATGTGTTGCCTCAAAATTTTGCATTATTCCTTTTATTTATGTGCTTATACATTATATGTATAAGCTGTGCTTTATATGTATTATGTATTTTTAGATGAATATTCCAACACTATTTAAACACTACAATATATATATATAATATATATATATATATACATGTTTGTATATAACATAATGTTTATATATATACATATTTATATTTATATCAACTTATAAATTCATAAAATGCATCATTCGATAATCTATACCCATTTTACACATTCTGCATAATAACACATGCATATATACAAATATATATATATATATATATATATATATATATATATATTAAAATACTCATATGGACATTTCCATTAATGTCATTACATACGTGCATATTAATATATATACATATAATATATATATATATATGTATATATGTATATCATACCTTGACATTAACACATTATTCTGAAATCGCCGATTGACATATATACGCAAGTGTATGTGCTCATCGTTAATAAACATAATGAAGAACTCACATAAGACAAGAGACTCAAACACATAACCCAAATCAAAACATTCATAGACAAGATCATAACACCTTCTAAATCATACTCAAACAAAGCTAAGGATAACTTACCATTTCCCAACCTATTGACTCAACTTCACTAAACTAGAGGTGAGTGTGTGAAAGCTCAGTTAGGTCTTATTAAGGGTTACCAGACCAATTTCTTCTCCTAAGTGATACTTCCCCTCTCTTCTGGCGGTTGGATTTTGTTTCTGCATCTAGCTTAAAGTACATTGCATAGATAGTTAGCCGTTCATATTAAATCCATTTGCATTATAAAACATTTGCATCAACAAAGCACTAAAATATTCATATTGCAATACATATTCTTTCATCACATTTCATTAATATAAACATATTCATTCCTTTAAAAGCAATATCATCTTAATGCATATTTTAGTATTTCTTTCACCTAGTAAACATATTAAAGTCACAATTTGTATTTATCAATATTTTCACTCCATATGAAGGTAAAAAGCGCTTAGTAACTATGACGAGGTGTAACAAGATGTCTCCATATCGACCTTTAGCACCCCATGGTAAAACTTCCTTAGTGAAAATGATCGACAAACTTGTAGAGCGGAGTGATGGGTGTTACTCTTCGTGACCCCAACGCTTTGATATTTTTCAATGAGAATATTACTTGTTGAAATGTGAAACAGTGTAAATGGACAAAGATGATAGGAGTGGAAAGAAAAAATTAATTTTGGATTTTTTGTTGGGTCCAAAATTTTGAAAAGGTCCATAGTCCTAAAGAGGAAAAATTTAGAGCCGAGGAGATGAAAATGAACCGACATTTTGATAAGTTTCAAAGTTCAATTGAGGTTCCAAAAAGTCTAAAATGACCAGAAGAAAAAATAGAATGGGATTTGAAAATGAAAATAAAAAATGAATAATTTGATGAAAGGTGCAAAGGTCAATCGAGTCTTGAATTCTATGAAACAAAGAAGGAAATCAAAATTTTAGAAAGACAACAAATTTTTGGGTTTAGCTTCCAAAAGTCTATTCAAAACTCGAAAGTCCAAAAGGAAAAAATTAAGGAAATGAAAAGGAAAAAGGAAAATCATGAGTGAGAAATTGGAACAGACTTAGGATTTGAATCGAAATCTTCGTTCGGTGTCCAAAAACCTGAAAGGATTTTAAGGAAGAAAATGAATGCGGGGTCAGGGAATGGAGGTGGATTTGGAATTTTATTCAAAGTGTCAATTCGAGACTTGAAAATTCAAATGACTTTAGGAAGAAAAATGAAAAGGAGAAGAAAAATAATATTTTGAACACCTTTGCAACGGTTTCTTAGTGTAGATTGGCAAGGGGGTAATACAACTACCAGAGGCCTTTTTTGAGCATGATAACCCATATAGGATGTCTCAGATTGGTTATAACGAATGGGTTATGCAAGAAAAGAGGGGATGTCACAAAGTGATAATATTTTGGCAACTTCTATGGGATGATTGTTTGCTAATCATGGAATCTAGGAGCCTTATCAGTCCACTGGGCATAAAGTCATAAGGAAAAGCTGGAAACTGGCTTACCTTAGAAAATAAAATATGTGCAAGCTTGCACTTGGAGAAAAAAAAAACACCTAGGAACATACATTCCCTTAAGGAGAATGCAAGGTGCGCAACCGCACTTTTTCTAAAAGTAGAAACAACTAAACTAATATGTACATGACTTTAAAAAGATGCAAACTACAAAAATCTACATCTGTTAAAGAAAAACCTTTTGAAGGAGCTAATCTCCCCCAGGACTATAATTGCAAACTTCACCCAACTACCACCATTGAGGAACTGTGCTTCTATACAAGGAGCTTCCCATAATACCTACATGGTAAAGGATCATCTCACTATAAACCTTGCCACTGCAGGGGAGACAAATTAATGCAAGTGTCAGATACATCTAACAATAGTGCCTTAGATGAACATACAACAACAAGGGCGAACCTTTATGAAAATAGGTCAACCTCAAGGAAGAAACCTTCTGTAGAGGAAAAGGAATTCTCCCCACACAAGGGTAAGCCATTTTCATAGCTATTTACCTCATCATTGCATGAATTGAAACAAAAGGAGAAAGTTTCAAGTCACATGAGTGGTGCAAACTATACCCGATCTTTTTGTTGATTTGCAATGGGAAGAAGACCTTCCCTCCTTATGCTTCAAATGAAAAAGATTTGAGCTCTAGAATATCTTCAATTTGAGAAATAGAGAGGAATTGCTCTCTTGAAAAATGTGTGGTTTAACTCAATGGTATAATAATGATTATGTTGGTCCCTTAACAGAAACACTCTAGTTCAACACATTATCCCTAATAATGCCAAGGTTATCTTCATCTTGAATGAGAGACCTTATATTCAACATTGTTACATCCAAGGATAACAAAGAGCCAACATGCATCATAATTACATGTATTGATGTACTCATCATCAACACATACCTTAGGTTTGTGAGACACTTGAAGTGAAGAACTAAATTCTTGAGATTGTTTCTCTATGTTTATTTCATCTTCTTGGTGACTAGTTGCAGCAAAATTAAAATCTTTGCATGATGTGACCACTACATTCTACACTGCCATAATCTCACATATATGATGCTCACAATTTTCATCCTTAAAGAATGATGGTTTGAAATCCGTTGAACAAAAGACTCTAAATTATCACAAAGAGAGATCACCTTTAATCTGTTTGACTTTATGTATAGAAGGCTAGTTTAACTACTTAGCAACTCCCTCCTATTTTACAAGAGTAAGGTTGAATACAACAACCTCGGGTCTATAGTCTATTTTGTCCACCATGTCCTTTTCTATCACAAGCCTCCTTTTCCATGGTCTCTCCTTCAAAAGAGCTATAGTATTCAATAGGTTGGGGCCTTCATCCAGCATCACATTAGAGGTAAGGAGGCTGTTGCTCCAAATCATTTGAGTCATCTTTAATCGAGTTCATCAAGTTGGACTCTTATTGTTATGGAGGATTTTATTGATGTACAAGGAAAGAGTGGCTCTCCTCATTGTCGATGAAATAAGAGGCTCATCAAAAGTTAGGTCAATCCATCTATCTTCATCATGTACCTTACTTGTTTAGTGTCTTGTTGTTGCAATGAGTCATCTTTAATTTTATTACGATAGGTCAAAACACTCATTATGCGGAGCATATGAAGGTTCATCAATAGTAGTTCTTCTCTCTCATCTTGGAACATCTGCCTCCTTTTCTCTTATCTAGCTAGAATCCCAATCAATAGGTCCACCTTTATAAAAGTGAAATAGTGGCAAGCATGGCCAAATGATCAAAGACATTGAAGGATTGTTGGAGTTTTGGAAGGGGGTTGTTCATCAGGAACACTATGTTGAGCCTCCTCAAGAATAGGATCTTGTGAAGGGTGAAGACTCAAACTTGGAATCTCTAGCATGGGAGGTTAACGATAGTTTCAAGAGGTTTGTGACTTCAAAATATCTTTCTTAGGCTTGGAAAAGTAACATAGATATCCTTGGCATACTAGTATGATTGTAAGAGATATTTGCTGAAATTGTGGAGGAGGAAAAATGACACCCCCTCCTCCTCTAAGGGTGAGTTTTCATCAATTACCTCAAAGGCTAAGTTCAGGTGACAAAAAGGGAAGACAAGGGAGATTGTTTATATTTTGTGTTTATTATGAATTAAGGAATAAGAGTTTTAGGTACTGAAAGAGCAGGCTTCAGAGGTCTCATGAAAATGACAAGCTCTTAGCCTAGGACAATAAGCCTTGACTCAGACATCCCAGTGGCATGTTGTAGTCTATTAGATCCAAAATAGAATTTACTAATAGAAATGTCAAGAGCCAACTAGCTGTTAAATTAAATATTAAATGTGTGCTAAGTGTAGAATAATACAAATAACAAAAAATAACTTTTTATAGATTAAACAAAATGAAATGGAATGACAAGATGGAAAGGAAGAATAACTCACGAAGGTCCATGCAATGAAGCCTCCTACAATGCTCCAACTCGACAACTTGCACATGCAAAATTGAGGAAAATGTTGGGGTTGTTTAGGGTTTACCTCAATCAAACCCCCATAGGTGTTCCCATCCATAAACAATCATACATATAGAAATAAAGATAATAGACAAATAAATGAATGGAGCATGATAATAGACAAATTAGAATGAAGCAAAATTATCAAAATAAAGGCGATAATGCAGATCCTGATTACCTCCTTTGGTGAATGGGAATTTTGAAAGGAAGAGCATGCAACCTCTTGGATGTGCCAAGAGAATCAAAGTGCTAGTGTAGAGAGCCAAGACGTGAGAGAGATTCCAAGAAAATTGTGTAGGATGATAATGAGAGTGAAAGAATGAGCTAAAGAGAATAAAATGGATAGAATGAAAGATAGATTGAATAAAATGAGAGATAGATTGAAGGAATGAAATAATGAGAAGCTAGAATGGAGAAAATGTATGGAAATGGGTTTTTTTAATGTATATGCAAGCTACAGTGTTATAATTCATGGACGAGCAGGAATTGTAATGTCCTAATGGCTATGCAAGCATGAATCTTTTTGGGACGTCTGTGTATTACGTTAGTATCCATGACAAAAGTTCACTTAAACAACTAAAAATGAAGGGGTTAGAGATGAAATTAAGGTTAGGAAAAATGGGAATTGCATTTTCTATTTTAATTTGGCTAAAGGGGAGGTTATGCAATGAAAATTGCACAGGGTGCAATTTTTAGCATTACAAAAACTAGGGACATAAGGGGTTGATTGAGCCTTTGGCCTTTGTGCATGAGCAAACACAAACTCCATTAATCTTCCCTAGCAACAATCTACCTTTCAATGCACTCTTCTTGTTTCCTTCTTCAAATCTCCATCGAGTTTCCATCTCCTTTTGTTGAAAATGAGCTTGATGGACAAGCTCCTCCTAGTTTGGAAAACATTCTTGCTCCTCTTGGTAGGCTTGATAGGCCAACTCCTTCTACTATCTACTTATTTTGTAATCACTTAATTGTCTGGTGAGGTCTAGTAACATGTTTGTAAGTTCATTCATCTCCCCACTACTCATATTTTGTGGCTGGCTATTAGGATAGATATGTTGAGAGGTATATGCAGATTGCCAAGAAGATTGAGCAAGGGGGAGTGGGTAAGCATTTGAAAAGGATTGATAACCCATCACAACAGGGCTCTATAAGGAAAAAGTGACGACATTTCTAGCTTGATATTGCTAATAGGGAGGTGCAAAGTTGGCATTATCATGATATGGAGGGGAGTACATGTGATTTTTATAATAATTTGACATATTTGAGCATAGGGAGAGCAAAAAACCTTGAAAATATTTAAAACAAGAGAAGAGGTCTACTCAACTAGATGAAATAGATACATACCAATAGAGTCACCCAAAATGAATTTACAGAGTTGCTAGGTACTTTATTGAATGCCTCTTCAATGCTGAAAGTGTTGAAAGCAACACTATTATCTCAACATAATGAGATAAAGATCATGAATTAGTCTCATTGGGCATGCCAAAAACTCTTGTCAGTAGGATTTCACCCTAGCTAAGTGTAATACTTAGCTATCTTGTGAAATATTGGATCATCTTCAAGCTATGGGTACAACTTATTGTTGTCCATGTTTTGCACACATGCCCCGCCAATGGCAGGGACCCCCTCTTTTTGCTATGGTGGGTCATTTTTCCCCCTTCCCATTTTGCATACCCCAGCTTCCAAGCCCAAATTGGCCATGAGCCTTAAAATGACAAATTTCATAATTGGCCCAATTCACCTAGCTAGGCTTCACCAAGTCATTTTCCCTCATGAGCCAACCCCTACGGGCTTCCGTTTGCTTTTCTCCTGGCGTCCATTGACCTTCGTGAACCCGCATTTGTGGGATTTCCCTTGACGTTCGCTATTGCGCCCCACCATTCCCTGCGGCCATGACCCGACACATGGACCCCACACTCACCATCACTGCCATGTCCTTCACGGCGGACCACGATTTAGTGCGCCCCTACATAGGTATTCGGTCCCGTTTGCCATTGTGTAATAGCCCAGGCCTTTGACATTTGCACGATGGGCTCTATGGTTTCATGCATCTTCGCCGTTGCTGCGAACCAACAGAACCGTTGCTTCAAAAATGGGTCAAACATTGCGGGTCTTCCATATTGGATTCGCTTGCTTGGGCAATTAAACCCAAACAACTAAGCTTTATTAAGTCCACATAATGGTGCACTCCACAGCAGTCGTCGTTTGAGGAGGTGAATTGCCTACGACCTTTGCGCATACTTGACAAACCCTTATTGCCTTCAAGCTACATTGGCGTGATCCGCTACCCTTGTCATCCTCTTGCAAGCTCCACCATGGTCTGCATGCGTTTGTAATCACGCCGTGAAAATGATGATTCATCCCCGCAGTCCACCGCACCTCATCCCCATGCGCTAAGTGGGTGACTTCCTAGTAATATCCCTTAATAGCATCCTCAAGTCATCTCGTCAAGGCAAATCGAATTCTAAGTCGGCCCGGCGGATATTGGGGAAGAGTTGATATCAGGCTACACTTTTGAATGATGCTGTTTAAATTGCCTTGGTGGTCGTCGTTTCATATGGAGCCCACATTGCAGGGAGCCTCCTCCTTCTATTGCCATTCTTGGTAGCGTTCCTCAAGCGTTGTCCCTTTCCTCATAAACGACATTTTTCCACGCGAACTCCCAGGAGTACCTAAATGACTACCTTCTCTGTTGTGTACTCACATCTCTTATGTGAGGTGGGCCTGTCTCAGTGTAGGTTGTTGCATTTGAACGGTAATAACAGGATGACATTTCGAAGATTTAGAAGTAGTAAGAAGGTGTTTTGTCGTACTTCTAAATTAGCGGGTGATGGTAGAGAAAGCTATACATAACACGAATCCTCTTCCAGTATTCACTAACTGGCCACATATCATGGTGTGAGGTTCGGTTTAAGCTTATAATTACAGACGTCTTCTCCTCATAAAGGAAAGAATCGAGGGTGTTGTTATGAGTCTAATGGAATTTCGTTGTCGGAGTCTAGCATGTACCGAGATACTCAAACGAACAAAGATCTAGAACAAAAACGTGTGAAGGAGGAAACATTGACATTATCTTAGGAAACAATATCCAATAAAAGTGATAGGTGCGGTATAATTCTGTGAGGGCCAAAGGGGGATAGATGTTAGGGATAGCGGGCTCCGCGTTCCTGGGAGCCATTTTTCATTGCCGTTTCAATACGACTTAGCTACACCCCGCTGCCCGCAGTACTTCGACGGAGGCTAATAGCGCGGGTTCCACGCGTGCGGAGGCTGTGTCTTCCAACATCATTTTTTTAATTGATGCCTCATTTCTGAATGCCCGCGCATCCCCTATGGTAATCCGCTTGAGAGAAATCCAGCGCGTCTATACGCACGAATATAGCACATTACATTTATTAAGTGAATGGTAGGAGCGTAAGAAGAGAAAGCCTGATGGGATGGGGTGCGCTACGCAAATTGATTGAAGTTTGAATCCCGAAGCTCTATGTACAGACGATTGGAAAGTCATGGATCGACTCTTGAGTGGCCGCGAGTGAATTCAATAAGAAAGGGGCAAAAGCCATGATCCGGGGTGGCAAGTTGCTAAGTGTGATATTATGAAAGTCATGTAATGCACAAGAAGTATGGCGAAGGGTAAGTAATTCCTATATCACCTTCACCGGAGGTATGTCTTTTGATGGTTCGATGTTAGAGGAGGAGTCTGTGGGCTTGAAGTATCACATGGTAAACATAAATGAATGTGCCACCTCAACAACCCTGATGATGAATGGATCGTGATGACGATACAGAGCAAGTCAGGCATTATGGGCCTGCTGGAATTTTGGGAGGACGATATCCCTTTAAAAACGTTATCATAAGTGAAGTGCGGTGCAGCAGTGGCAACATAAACGTGAATATACAAGATGAGCGGATGTTATCAGATGGACAAGCTATGAGATTCTTAAATTCTACTGCCTTAGGGGCACAAAGAGGATTGAGTGCAAAGGGCCAAAGCATCAATTACTCGAAGTTAATGGAATGGCAGTGTATATTTTACAGGGAACACAAAGCGGGCTTCCCTTAGCCTGCTGCCATTTCGCAACAGCCATCACATCACATCGTCCTGCATCCCATTCCCTGCTTCATGGTTGGCGGACATCACATGCGCGGAACCCGCATTGCAGGTTTCTGCCTTCCTCTCGCTGTCTTCGTTGCGGCTTCCTTCAACGACATCCCACTCTTCTCTGCCCGCTCAACCCACTCACTATCAATGCTCGGTTACAATGAGGACACTGAATCTTCCCCAGGATGTGGAAATTTAAATTTCTCAATCAAAAGGAGAGTATATTAGGATAAGCATCAAGGACGAAAGTGGGTGCATTACGTAAGGGGATCTAATGTGACTTCTAATGCATGGAGCAATGGTTAAATAAAGGTGGAATCGTGTGATCAAGCATAGCCACGGGGGGGGGGGACGAACGAGCGTTTGTGTAATGGCTGGAGGGGCAGAACGTTGGTAAGAACTAGTAACCGTGTTTGTTCATTGACACCGGCGGGTCTCTCCGGTATGGACGCTGCGAGCTTCCCATCTTCTGCCTGAAGCGGCGTTGATACCATGGCTGCTCGACGCATATTCCCTGAGTTTTTTCCCAATACGGAGCCTGCGGGGGTCTGCACCGTTCTAATCAAGTTAACGTAATGGATGGTAAGAGGGGATGGTGGCTGCTAGCTGGTATTATGATCATATTCCTCCATCAACGCTGAAAGCATCAAGAGGATTGCATTAAGCGATGGAAAGTCATGAAGATTCATAGGTTGTGGCTGGGGAGATAAAGAATGTCAGAAATGCAGATATCGAGTGTGGGCACGCTTACCACCAAAGCCGCTAAGGGCTTCGCCATTATCTTTGTCGCCTATGCACTCTTCCCATTCTCTCGATGGAAACCATGCCATCAGAACCCGCGCTCTTGTTCACCGGCAGGTAGCCTCACAAGGATTTCTACAACCTCTTTGCCATCCCAAACGACATTTATGCCATTGCCCCCTGCGTGCTTTCTTTTGCGCAACATTGCTATGGCGGATACCCACACTCCTTTCGTCGTCGCGAGATTATGTATCCTCGGCCGTCAACAATAGCATCTTGATGATGCCCCACCCCAGTGATAAGAACATAGTGAAAGCGGGTTGGTGACTGAAGTAATACCAAAGATAGAGGTCTGATTGATATGATCAATGAAGCAGGCTAATATTCGAGTACTTATTTAGCTTATGAAGCGGGGGTAGTGACGTGTGGGGCTTGTCTTGGTGGAGGTCGCAGTCCTCAAGGCCATTTCTAAACAACGATTCTATGACAGTGTCCCGCCCTCCTTGGTCCGACGGTGGCCTGCAGTGCGGGTTCTGCCACTTCTGGGGTTGTTCACCGTCTCTCTCGTAATAATTGGCTAGTTTAGATTGCTTGCATTAGTGATCCTGGGATGAATGCAACAAAGCGATAGGGCCCAAGAAGTATGGTGATTGAAGAACGCTAAGGGAAGGTGTGAAGCATAAGGAATGATGAAGCCTCTGACCGGTTGGGTTGAAGTCTACCTGGCTCTGGTGAGAGGAGTAATCAGACAACTTTCTTTGACGGTTGCTAGGGGGAACCTAGTAAGGAACATTGAATGATGGTGCATCCAACCAAGGGGATGTCCTCTCCTTATTGCAAATGTAACCAACTACCATAATAACATATATCCCTTTTGATCTCAAGGACTATTATAATAACTCGTGGGCTGCTTAATAATGAATTAACACTGATTCATTCTAGGGAAAAAGGGGGGAATCTAATTTGGCTGCTTTGCAAGCAATCCATGAAATATGGTTAGCTTCTTTTATAAGGCTTTATCTTGATCCTAATTTCCCTTATGTGCAGGCATGCTCACGCAAGGAAAGTGAGGCACACCCAGACTTATTCAGATGGCCTACATATGGGAGCTCACCGGACGAGACAAGGTTAAAAGATACTATACCATGAAGATATTTCCACCAAAAATAAAGACTCAGATTGTTTACGCTAGGGAAGTTAGTGCCAAGAGGACAAAGGGGTTGTCTACCAAAATCAGAAACGGAAAGGGTGTTGTTCCATCTCTTATCAAATGACTACCCCATCAAGTCAGGGGGTAGTCAAGCTATCCCACAATGGTGCAAATATGTAGGATAGGTGCACTTGATTGATTGTAGAAATGTTGCAAATCCATCAGAGAAGGAGGGTGCCCTTGGTAGTTTCAACTACAGAAAAGGGGAATCAGCTAAATGACAAAACTGCTATAGCACCTTGGCACTAGATGACAAAATAGGCTAGGGACAAATGATGTATTTTAAATTGCTGGATAACGAGGGGTAGGTGAAACCCTAATGTTATCAAATCTGAGCCACATAATGTAATTCAATCCTAGCTTTTCATCTAGGCTTTGGAAAACTATAAATAGGGGTCTCCCCTTCATTTGTAAATAGTTGGAGAGCTGGTGTAAAGGCATTCTGCAACAATAGAGAGCTACATTGCATGATTTATGGATGTTTCTCTTGTGTTTCTTCATTATGCATGCATGGTTCTACTTCCCTACTAGTTTAGTTGTTAGTTTCTTGAATGGAAGTGATGATGGTGTTTGTTGTTACTATATTTGATGAATTTCCAACTCATGCTTTTTGTGGTTTGTTGATGATGAATCACTTTGTAAAGTTAGTTTGAGCTTCTTTACTTTATTGTTGCAACTTAGTTCAATTGCATGTTCATGATGTGTGCATACAATCTGAAAATTTGCAATCTTTTGAAGATTGCACTGGTTTTGTGTAACCGTAGGTTGCTCTTGGCCAAGTAGAACCTAGTTTAGGGAGTTTGTCTACTGTAGCAGCCTCCATGATCACTATTCATTCATAGTTTCAGGTCTAGGAACTTCCTCTCTTCCCTGCGCCCTTTTCCTTTTTTTTAATAAGTAACCTAAGCTAAGGTTCATTGCACATTGTAAAGCCAAATCTGAAGTTGAATTATGAGTCCTAGACTACTGTTTTGAATCTACAACAGCTGAGCACCAATTTCTACATCCTAAGAACTCCATTTACAGACCCAACTTCCCACGCTTTGTAACTCATATGTAAGTACGCCTTGTGATTCCAACAAATCACATGAATCAACTGAGGTATTCCAAGCATCATCAAGACCTGACATTAGAGACCTTGGGATAGTGTTCCACAATCTAATTGTGGAAGATTGTCTTTCAAGAGAGGTGATGCAACTATGCATTACTTGTGTTGAGAAGTGCATAAAAAACACATCAACACTTATAGTGAAGATGAACCTCCAGAGAGGGTTGGTTCCCTTGATGGACCTCCTATATACTATTGTTTGATAAGAAAAAAGGATAGAAGAGAAACTATAAATGAAAATATCAACCCTAAGAGGTGATGCACCAAATGATTTAAAATCTGTAATATTGCTTTGTCACACAGATTCCCAATTACTCAGCTAGTACTCACTCAAATCATTATTTCTCATGCTCATACATCTATATTTCATGAGAAGGTCAAATATTTGTAACTTTAGAAGGAAAAGCATAATTGTTTTCACAACTAAAATATATTAGCATCAATAACACAACCTATGACCTGTATGAGACATGAGTTTTCTACTTAAAGGTGTTGGAATGAGACAACATACTTAAGGATTTATATATAAAAATCACATAAATATATCAATCATTCATGTACACACAATAAAACAACTATCAAGAAGGCAAAATCATTGAATTCTATTGAAAATAAAGTGCTTGTATAGTTGCATATAAATTTTTTTAAAAAAGTATTTCTTTGAGTTACAATGTTGCTTCTTGATTGAAATAAACCTTACAGGTTACAATTCAAAAAGCAATGAATAAGTAAGAACTTCCCACTAAACCCTGGGTGAATCATTTCTTGATAATTGAACCTATCTTCAATGCTACTTGGACTGCTTGCCAATCATGCATATCATGTAGATTATGCAGAGAGTAATTTTCTTGACTTTTGGTCTTCATCTAATTTGTATGGTCCCTAAAATCTACTCCATCTAATTATAGTTGCTTTTTGTATGGAGCTTTTAAGAATCTTGAGTGTGCAAAATGGAAAAGAGCCATTTTTAGGGTTCAAACTATCATAAAACTGCTTGTTTTAATGATATCTTTATAAATTCAAAACAAAAGTTGGTGAGGAATTTGTAAAAAGATCCAATCACATACTTAGACAATGTAAATAAAGGTTTGCAGAATGATAAGGCATGCATGGCGTCGTTTTTGGCATGAAAATCCACATGCAAATTTGCCTTTGTTGATTAAGAGTTTCATTTAGCTTTTGTAGATACTTGCAAAAATGGCATTTCTTGATTGTTATCATTTCATTTAAATATGAACCATAGATCTCTACTATCGTGGAATAAAATTGATGCCTTAAATTAACTTGACCACTTTTGAAAATCTTTGAAAATTCTCCACCAATGCGGAAGCGTTGTGTTAGAGTCAAACTATATGTGTTGTCAAGACTGGATCGCTGAGAATTTTTTTGAAAAGATTCAATGATGTTATTAGACATGTGTCACCCTCCCACTCTTCTGCTATTTGAAATCAGGCCCATCATGAAGAATCCATAGACTCGCAAAAACAATAAAAACATGCCACATGTCCTCTTTTCGTAAGTCTACCATTAGAAACTGGGTCCCCTTTGAGCTGCTCACAAACTTGTAGAATGATTAAGGTGCCACCACATGTTGATCTTTTGTGCCTCCGCTACTCGATTTATTGTTTAGTGCAATCACTCCTCTAGCCATGTGGAACTAATAAAAAAATACCATATGTCATCCTTTTGTGCTTTCACATTCAAGAGCTAGGTCCACCATGAAAAGCTTACAAGCTCGTAGAATGAACTAGATAGTGCCACATGCCGCCATCCCACAACCCCACACCTTGAAACAAGGTCCCCCTTGAAATGCTTGTGGGATTGTGAAAAACATGCCACATGTCATCTTTTTGCACTTTCGTTGCTTCTTTTTTAGCGTAATCGCTCTTGTAGACATATAAAAATCAACGAGAGGTCAACAAATGTCATATTTTCTATAATCCAACAACCTGAAATAGTACCCTCCTCAAAATTTTGTGGGCTCATGAAATTCATGTTGTGTGTCACCTTTTCGTGCTTTTGCGGCTAAAATGGCATTCTTCAAAAATCTTGCAAGCTTGCAAAATCCTAACTGCCATGTGTCAAGTCATCTGCACTCGAAATTGGGGCCTCCTAAAAAAATATTGTAGGCAAGTGAAATTGACCAGATGCCTCCACATGTCGACCTTTTCACACCCCCGCAGTTGAAACTTGCCTTAGTGAAAACGATTTGGCAAACTTACGGAACCCATGCCAAGTGTCACTCTTTTTGAGATCCCACTCTTTGAGATTTCTTCAATAAAATATTACTTGTGGAAATGCAAAACTAGGAAGTGTAAATAGAAAAAAGACGGTGGGAATGGAAATGAAAATTGGTTTTGGATTTTTTGACTTGGGTCCAAAAATTTGAAAAAGGTCTAAAGTCTTAAAAGAGGAAAAAGTTGGAGCCAGAGATAGAAAACGAACATGGACATTTTGATAAAAGGTTCAAAAGTCAGATCAGGTTCTGAAAGTCCAAAAGGACCATATTAGAAGAAAAATGGGAATGAGAGTTGGGAATGAAAATGAAAAATGGATAATTTGATGAAAGGCGCAAAATTTTGATTAGGTCCCAAAAGTTTGATGAAACAAAGGAAAAGGGGAAATTGAAATTTCAAAAAGACAACAAAAATTTAGGCTTAGCTAAGTGCTCATTGTGATTCATAACTAATTGTTTCTCAAATTAGAGGTACATATACAACTAAGGAGAAGAGATTAAAAATGTATAAGAATATTGTGTGGGATGCAATAAAAATATTTGATGCTTTTGGTATCAAGTGGCTAGATAGAACCAAAAATTCCACAACTAATGCCCTTACTATCATAGCAATAAGGTTTGATGCCTCTTTGATATTACCCCATTACATTTATAGTGTGGAGGTTCTCACTAGACTGAGAATTCTTGATAATATACACAATTGACAAGTATTCAAAGATGATAGACAAATTTGTGAGTTTTTGAATTGTTTAAATAATTTTAAGAATCAACTTAGAGATTGGTCGCCTATGGTGAAATTTGAAGATGGGAAATAAACTATATCCAAAAATAAGATTATTCAAATCAAGGGAAATCCTATTTTGAGAGGATGTTTGACCATGGTAATTGCTACAAGACAAGAGGCAAGCCAATCAACGAGGGTGATGTAGATGGTGTAAATGAGGGAATTAAAGTAGCTCCTTTGATGGTCTACCTTGGTAAAAGGATGAAACCTAAAAAGAAGCAAAAGATGATTATCTTGTTGAAAAGGTTCAACAAATATTTTGAATGGTCATATGATGAGTTAGAATCTTATGGGGAAGAATTTGAACCAACACACCATTTCATTAGAACCTGGTACAAAGCCATTTAGGTAGAAACAAATATCCATCAACCTAATGTTAGCCCCTTAGATGTAAAAAGAATTGATGAAGGTGAAACATGGTGTTATAATTGAGTCAATCAAACATTCAATGTGGGTATCCAACCGTATCCCATTGAGAAAGAATAATGGGGACATAAGGCTATGTGTAGATTTAAAAAATTCAAACATCAAGTCTCTTTGGGAGGACAACTACTCATTGCCTAGCATGGATCAGTTGCTATAGAGAGTAATAGGGTTAGAAATAGTGTTAATAGTGGATGAAATATCAATGTATAATAAGGTTATGGTTAAAAATTACATGCACAACACAAAACAACATTCACAAATCTATGGGCCACATTTGTCTATGTGAGAACACCTTTTGAACTTAAAAATGTAGGATCCATTTTCGAAAGGGTGATGAACATATCCTTTGATAGTTTGATAAAGGAAGTCATGGTGATCTATTGAGATGAATTAATTTCTATTCCAAGGATAAGAATGACCATTACAAACAATTGGAGTTGATTTTTCAACCATGCTTTTAGTATGGTATTTTCTTAAATCCTAAGAAGTGTGTGTTTGGTGTGGAAGAGAATAAGATCCTTGGGTATATAATGACTAAGGAAGAAGTGATGATCGATCCTAAAAGGGTCAAAGAAATAGTTCTCATCCCTTAACCCAAGACAATTAAGGAAGTGTAATCATTCCTTGGATAAATTAACTTTATTAAGAGGTTTGTTCCTAACTTTGTTGAGAAGATGAAAGCTATCAAAAAATTGCTTAGAAAGGACTATCAATCAACTAGGATAAGGAGGTAACTAAATCCTTCATAAAAATTAAGGACACATTAAAAACAACACCAATATTGGCAAACCTCAACTACTCAAGGTCATTTCAACTATATTCTCTTTTGCTTCCTTTTACACCATTGCTATTGTTTTAATTTAGAAGAATGTTGATGGATACAAACAACCAATTGATTTATTTAGAAAATCATTACAAAATGCTAATTTGAACTACTTTTTCAAGGAAAAGCATGTGTATCCTCTTGTCAAGGTTGTTAAAAACTTCAAGCCTTATCTCATAGGAGGTAAAATCACTACCTATGTGCCTCACGCTATTGTAAGAGATATCTTTGTTCAACAAGAGGCTTTAAGAAAAAGGTATAGGTGGATCAATAAGATCCAAGAGTATTACATGGATATGCAAACTACTAAGTTGCTTAAAGGTCAAGGTATTGCCAACTTAATGGAAAATGCAAACTTGGATGAGGGATAAGTGCATTAGGTAAGTTATAATTCAAAATTTTTTCCTTGTCCTTTGGAGAATGATCAATTGTACAAAAATATTATTTTCTATATAGAAAACATGACTTATCCCTCAAGATTGCATGACCAATGGAAGAAAACATTAAAGTTGGTAGCCCAAAGGCATGTTCTCTTGTAGGGCCAATTAATGCGAAGGAACCTTGATGAATTGCTCCTCAAATGTTTAATTAGGAGTTGGCTACCAAAGCCATCAATAAACGTCACCAAGTGTTTTGTAGGGGATATTTTATGTCAAAGAGTGTTGCTCATAAGGTGATTAGAACATGATATTGGTGGCCCACATTAGTCTAGGAAGTGGTAAAATTTGTTAGGAGATGTGACTCTTGCTAAAAAAATTGGGTAAGAAGATTTTTTTAGGCACATGAGCTCTCTCACATAGATATATAGTTGAGGCTCCATTTAAATAATGGGATATTGAATTTGTTGGAGAGATAGTTAAGAAAACATTCAACATTATCATAGATTTTGGTAGCCAACAACTACTTTAACAAATGGGTGGAAGCAATCCCTACTGGAAACACTACATCTAAAGTGGTTGAATTCCTACAAATAGTCATAAATAATGTAATATGTTTTAGATCTCGTGACCTTCTTGACATGCGTTCTAACTACGGATAAGTTTGATACATTCTTCCCATTATCATCCACTAGGGAATGTGAACGTTAAATTTAATAACAAGTGCATCTTGAAAATCATTAATAAGATAACACCATCCCGATATTGAGAAAATAAGATAAAACATTAGAGAAGTAAGTTGAATGCCCAAAACCCTTCAAATTCCACTTCTATTTGATAAATGAAAAGTTGTCATTTATCATAGATAGTCAAATTCAAAAATGTCAAGGCAATTAGTGATTGAGAAATTGTCACAACAATTTTAAATTTGTTGTGGTGGTTTTAATTTTGTCATCTGTTGAAATCCACAGTTTCATTAAAACTAAAAATATTGCAAGTTTAAGCATTTTCACTTTAGTTTCAAGTAATTCTTGTAACACTTTTAATTATCACAAACATGACCCTAACTAAAATACAAACTTCTTTACAACAAAAACCCTTGAACTCATGTTGACATGGCTTCTAGGCATCTTGTTGACTAAAAGTGACATCAAGATCCCAATGGTCCAACATATTTGATCTAATTTATAGGTCATAGTATGTGGAATGCGTGTGAAAATTAGCAATGTTGATCGACACCCTTGGGAGCTTGATATGCAAGGATTTTCTACTTAGTTAAAAGTTTGCATCCAAATTAATGGTTTGAACAATGATCAAAGACATGCTTAACAATCATGTACAATGCCTAGTCAATTCTAATGTAATGTGTAGATTCTTGATGTAAGATTATTCTTTAAAGCTCATTGACCTAAAATCTTGATAATGACAATGAATTAGGATTTGCCCTTTTATACAACACCCTAGCATGCAAGTTCAAACATTTCATGCTCAAGTCAACAAATAACAATTATTTGGGAGACAGTCTTTAAATGTAGGATAAAATTCGAATTTAGAAATTAAGAAGTCATTTTTATACTATAGATTTGAACAAGGTTCATTTCTATACTATATATTTGACTTAGGTAAATGTTAATATAATAATTAATGAGAATCAATCTTTTGAAATATATAAAGATAAAATTAAGTTAAATTCAAATTATTTTTCAACTTTTATATAAAAACATGATGTGTATACTCAATATAACATAAACATAGTCAAATTTATTTATTTTTGAAATATCAAAATAACAGCACTAATTAGACTCAACATACCTCTTAGATTTATAAATTAAAAATATTCAAGTTATCCAAATCCTCCACAATTATATTTGCAAAGCTTATTGATTTTTTTTTTTTTTTTAATTAAAATTCAACCCTTCCACAGCCCACAACTTTCCATACATCTTTGATGTAATTTAACGCACCTTGTATTTCTATTCTTTTCAGTTCTTTTTTAAAGCAGGTGGAGACGCTGTATCGTGTATTTTCCGCTGTTCGTGTTGGCATTTCAATGAGGATTTAGGAGCAGGTATTTATTTATTTCTTCCCAAATCAATATCAAAATAGATGTATCTTTGATCATTCAATTGAATCTTTGGTCATGTTACACCCGGAATTTGTTGCAGGGCAGCGGTGAAAAAAAGAGTAGTTTGTTTCTTAATAATTGTAAGCGGAAAATTCACTTTGAATCCCTAAGCAATTTTGGAGCCTTATTTCTCCATTCATATACTTTTTTTTTCTTCTTCTCTGTGACTGAGGGTTTAGAGATACCCAAAACCGATTACATTGAAATGGTTGAAGAAAAAATTCACAGAAAAGGTTTAGTCGCTTAATACAATTGAGCCTTTGGCTCCAACTAATAACTGATCTCACTAACAACTGAATTAGCAGATTCAGAGAACAATACAATCAATAAAAATATAAAGAGATTGTGACTAATCACACAATACGCTGCCCAGCAGAGTATCTTGCCAAACAAAAATAGCTTTCATCTACTAACATCTCTCCCAGCAAAGCAGCCCGCCAAACAGCTATATAAGGGTAGTAAAAGACCATCACTATCCGTAGAAGGGCACTGCATATAATACCAACTGAGGAGTGAGGATTCCAGACTCCAATGAAGAGGCCTCTCTTGCTCTTTCCAAACCAATTGCCAACAATGGTAACAACAGAGGGCTTTGGTAACTTTGTATTGCGATCATTTACCATGCCACTTGAAAATCAAGGCATAACTCTTTTAATATTGTATTGTGATTATATACCATGCCTGTGTCGCTGCAAAATGCAGTTGATCTCTCTAAGATTGACCATTCCCAGTTTCCATTGGACTCTGAGAAAGGAGGACTAAACAAGATTCAAAAACATTCCTTGGTAGCTGCAGTGATAGAAACCTGCAAAGAATGGGGATTCTTCCCTGTTGTGAACACTAGAATTCGGACAGAACTTTTCCAGAATGTAGAATACGTAAGCAATGAAATATGAGCGCTGCCTGCAGAGGCAGACAAAGCCATCACATCAAAACCCGATTGGGAACTACAGTTGTTCGTAGCTGCAAGAGAGTTGCTGTATACTGTTTTGATTCCAGCTTTGTGTTAGAAATAAATCAACACAAAGCGCTGAAAAACCTTGGAAGAGAGGAAAAAAAACAACCGAAGAGTTTAAAAAACTCAATGCCAGGAGTCACCATAACAATCCTATTAATCAAATCTGAATGTGAAGGGAGGACCAACCAATTCGAGAACAAAGGAACACTGAAAAATAATAAAGAAGTGATCATCCAACCAAGAGAAGAGGCCAAGGGAGTGATCCAAAAAAGCAATTGCAACAGCATTTTAAGAAAATTAAGATCTGGCTTGCGAAAGCTAAAATCTTGCTAAATTAAATTTGCAAATAGATTCTTCTTAGCAGCATCAAGAATAGATTCTTCCAAGAAGAAACCAGTGATAACTTTAAGAAACGCCCCTCAAAAAAAGATGTAAAATCTTGGTAAATCTTTCATTTTTTTGGTAAAAAATATTAATTTCTATTGGCGAACATTTCTTTTTTTCAAAATAAATATTAATTTTATTGACGATTTTTTAAAATCAATAAAACTTTGTTGAAAATATTGGTGAATCTCAAAATATAATAGGAAAATACATTAATCATGACGACAAAGCCTTCCAATCTAAAAAAATAATTCTTGCCACCATTAGTGATGGGTTTAAGGGGTAGATTATAATATTTACTTGCCACCATTGATTTAAAATATAATCTAACGACTCTCATATTCTGTGAGGTAAAATGTACCCATAATCTGTAACGCTTATGGGGCCCAAAATTGCTTTTGGATCATTGATATAATGTCACTTATAGAAGGTTGATCTTCATCTAAAAGCAATTTTTGGCCCATGAGCATTACAGGTCATGAGTACATTTTACCTCACAGAATACAATGAGGGCCATTATATTATATTGTAAATCAATGCTGGAAACTAAATATTGAAAATATGGCCCTAAAGAAACTAATAATTATGATATAATATTGGCGAATTAATATAGATTTCTACTATAACTTATCAAATTTAGGCGAATCTGATCTAATCATGTATCGAATATTCTGGTGAATTTTTGAGTTAAAAACATTAATAAAATAAATTATTTGGCAATTTAAATAAAACTATAATAAAATTTTGTAAAAATGTGGTGATTGAAGTCACGTTACAGTTCAAATTATTAGCCAATTTTGGATTCCCAAATTTCACCTAGTAGCCAACTGGCGAATATCAGCCACTAAAAAAATCACTAGAAGAAACATCCCTGCTTTCTAGGGAAGTAATGGGCTCTAGATCAATTCACTCATTTGCGATTCTCTCTATTGCTTGACTTGTATTGCGGAAGCAATGACAAATATGACAGGAAAGGAATCTATATTTGGCAGCCACACATTCAATGAGAATAGTATTAAGCCTCCAGTTAGAAATTTTATTATTAAGAAGAGATACCACGATAATCTTTGAATCCTCTTCTATCCAAAATTTCTTGGTTCCCAGATTTAAAGCTAATGACATACCCACTCTCAAGCTAAAGGGTGTTGCTTCATTATTGGTGCAAATGCCTACGAAATGAGATCCACCATGCGCAAAGTCACCTTTATCAATACTTATGATGGATCCAGCACCCACTAAACCTGGATTACCATGGGAAGCATCATCAAAATTGGGTTTAAACAAGGCTTTGTTCAGAGGGGTCCAAGAAACCTTCTCACTTGTGACTGAAGACTGTATGCTTCCACTCAAAGGGGCCAGTTAAACTGGAACTTCCCAATTCCCAAGTATAGTCTTATTCCATAACATGCAGAAGCTACTGATCCTTAGATGTGATTTCGCATAACTTTGGATGGTGAATTTATGTAATGGCTGCCCCTGTTTTTTATGTTTGTTTGTTTTCTGATTGCTGATTGAAAGTGTTTGCAGATGTTTATTTGGGTTTCAATTGCCATTCATTGTTTTAAGCATGCATGATACATTGATAGCATAAAGAACAGAAAATATAGATAAACTTGCTTGCAAACTGATAAACTTTCAGTATATATTTCTTTGATTTTATAACAGAAAATTTAGTCTTCTCATACATGAAAAAATCAGACTCAGAAATGTTTAAATCAGACCTGGTAAAATAGCTCAAACAGCAAAAAATGAAGCTCCAAACTCGCAATGAACAATACCACTGCTTTTTAGCAGTGAACTCCTTGTATTTCCAATGCCAATGACCACTGTATTTAGACTCCAATGATGGCGAATGAAGGCCTATACTTCAGCAGGCCAGCAACTGGAAGACACACCCAAAGAGGGTGCCAACTGGAGAAGGGCGATTTGGCCTAGAAATTCAATCCTTAAACAATAAATACCAATGAATATACGTTTTGGGGTGCCAAGATAAGGAGCATCCAAAGAACCAATGCCTAGATCGCAAACCTTAACCTATATGAAGTTATGATTAAACTCCCAACATTTTCCCTCGAAAAGTAATGTTCAGAAAATCACTATAAACAGCTTCAGACCCTCAAAAACCTCCTTGAAAATCAACGCCATAATCAGACCCAACAAAACCAAGTTCATTCACACCAAACCCCAAAAGCAACACCTCAAAAATATTCAATAATCTTCATCATTCCTTATTGAAACTAAAATCTGTGAAGCACCAAGTGACCCCTGAAGTGGAATCACACCCAAACTGACTAGGGTGGATCTCTCACCACTGAAACCAGCTTCCAAATGAAGAGGGTTTTCGTCCTCAACATCAAACTATAGACCTCTGGAGAAAATCCAACAGCATCCTATTATGCAACCAACTTAGACATAAACAAATGAGACTCCAAAATGATGTTATAAAGACTCAATGAGAGTTTAGGGCGACCAAGTTTGAATTCCATCTTCCCTCCAAAAAGCCACGCCCTATTTGCCTTTGCTTTTTAATTAAAAATTCATTTTTAACTTCACTTATCCCTCCTTGGGCATCCCACTTATTCAGCCATCTAAAACGCTTTTGTTGCTTTAAAAACAACTTAAGTCATTGGACTAGGTGTCAAGGTGCTTTTTGATGACCCTTCGACCCCTCAAGTTATAAAATAACTTTATAAAAACATCTCAAGTGAGGAATACAAATATTAAAATAATCAACCCTTAGCTAAATCCAATGCCCAAACAAGAAAGACATTGCTGAATGAAGCACAACCAAGACCAACTAGCATAAATAGACTTACTATTTTTAGTAACTACTAAAAATAGTAAATGCATTGAAAACCCAAACTAGCATGAAAACTAACAAGCAAAGCGACTTACTATAAACAGTAAGTGCTGGAATTGGCTCCCTGCTAAAAATAGAAAGTCCTGCCTGAAACACATAAAACCTCCATGTAAAGTGTAATGCCCCTCAGCCACGCAACCTTCCTATAGAGTGAAGTTGTAACTACTTAAACGCATCTAATTTTTTTTTTTTTGTTTAAGTACAAATAACATGCAAGGTGAATACATATTGCCAAATAACCCTCTAAGGCCACGAGATGATTACTTAAAAAAACCCAACATCAAATAAACATTAACATAAACCTAAACATTAAGCACTTAAGGAAACTAAACAAATATACATTCCATTCAAGATAAATTACAACAAGGATAACAAATACCCTCAAGAACTAATTAACATTTTTAAAACAACAGTGCTACATCACCTATCCCAATGAGGTAAGTCCAACCAAATGATTACAATTATAAATTCCACTCCTGAAACGAGGGGTAATAATAAAATACAATAAGAACTAAAAGAACAAGGCAAGAGAAGAAATCGATTCCCAATGCAGCCTCCAAATTGAAATCAATAACAATACCTAACATGAAGAAAGAACCAACGGAAAAGATGCAGTCATCCACCACGTGGAACCCAAAGGCCCCACTGCATAGAGATAGTAACAAGGATTTCCTAGACAAGACCAGCTACCACTAGACACAAGTTAACACATAAACTGAATTGAACCAAGGACAAAACCCACATCACTTAACACAATGGTTACAATGCTTCCAAAGTACAAAATCGAGTACAATCACTGTACAAAATAAACCAACAGTACAACACCATACCGACTATTGTCATAGGAGGAGTGTCATCGCAAAGGCTGCATTGGTTATCCAATGGTGTTCTTCCTAGGTCCCGGCTCCCCTCTCGGGATATCCTGGTAACCTCTCACGAACCCGGCGCCATATGCCCACCAGAGCGGAATCGATTATCTTTCGAGAAGACAAGATAACGATCTTGCCATTCCAGGCCTTCCCGACTCATCTCAAGTCTCGTATAAGCCCTTGAGCCAATGAGCGAGGCTAAATTATCTTATTAATGTTCAAAGCTACTCTCTCCCTAGTAAGTTATTTTAATTTTCACTTAATTAACTAACTCTCAAACGAGTTATCCTGGGACCACTTTGGGCCCGGCGCTCGTTTGAAAGCCACTCCCCTATCAACAACACATAACTCAACCCCATGCCAAGGGTAGGCAATGCACTAACATTTATCACAAATAACCAAACACCTCAACAGGCATCACATCACTACGGATGTCCAAAACTGAAACCAAAACGTGCACTACCCAAGGCTAACACAAGGTTGACTACATAAAGAAACCCACATAACAACTGAAACTCGACTCAACCATGAATCACAAGGTCACACAACCCGTTCAAAGAACCAGATAACCACTTGAGCTTACTCACACATAATCCAATAAAGCCAAAGCAAAACATAAGAGACACAACATCATCTCAAGAAAACACTGCTGGAAGACTTACATGATCAACAAGAGACGACTTAAAGCCAACAATCATATAAACTCACGTAAACCACCCATAACAATAAATGAACCCATATCAGGAAGATTCACAAAACATTCACTCTCCTTCCACAACATCGAAGGCGAACAATTAAGTACTGAAAACATTTTGGACCAATAGGTAAACTAATGTTCGGATTTCCTAAATCCATTCAAACACAGATTTCATAACTTGCATTTATCCAGTCAATTGATCCCATTTCTAATCACGACATTGGAATATATAGAGAACATATCATTTACTCTAAATTTCGTAACCACATTCATAATCAAAACATGTTAATAATGCAGCTATCTGGTTAAAATTTAAATCAACCGTTCTCCCTAAGTTTCATGATCACATACCATAGATAGATCACTTGATTAATAAAACGCGATAAGCACCTACTAGGTCTATCCCTTTTTACTCCCCAACTCCACAATCATATTCTCTACAAAAAAGCATCTTGAAAAAAAAACATTCAGATTAAATGATTCCAGCTTTGATTTCCAACTAGCATTTA
>VDFB02253261.1:0-19358 GCA_007258455.2 Sequoia sempervirens | reverse complement strand
AAGGACAATGTGTAAGGATCACAATGTATGCAGTTTTGTTGGAGTGGTTAAAAACTTTGTCGAGTTTTTCTATCAAAGTTCTAGGAAATTATAACAACAAATCAATTATCTAGTTTAATAATGTATGTACATTTAAGAGTATTATTGAATTTAAGATTATGTAAGAAATTTTGATAAACAATGAATTTCAATATCATTAATTAACTAGATCATAATTTAATCGTTCATTATTCATTTGTCAAAATAGATCATAATAAAAAATGTTAAAAAAAAAAGATCATACATGAAATATAATGTTTACTTGTACACAAGTAATGATGAGGTGAGAAGTTTATGTTGAGAAAATAAAAATGTTTGTCTATAATTTGGACTTTAACTTGTACACATAATTAAATAGTTTTGTATAGTCACAATAGTTTTACTTTTATGTATTCTCATCCTTTTATAATCAAGTAACCTATGAATTTATTTTAAAAACATATTGTCTATTGACTATAGTGCTCAGATAATTATAAAACAAAAATTCTAGCTAGACTAAGATATATTTATACCAAAAAATTAGATAATTTTAACAAATATATTAGAATATTATCAAATATACTCAAGTAATACAAGTATAAATTTAGAATTTATCTCTAATTTGTAAAATGCAAACAAGATTTGATAGAAAATTAAAATTTGAAGTGATCAATTCTTATATCAATTTAAAATTGAAGGTAAATAAAAAATAAAATTAAATGGCTAATTTATGTTCTATGATTTATCCTTATTTAAAGAAGAAATAATTAATTTTTATAAGAGAAAAAAATATATAATTGTATTATCAAATGTAGTGAACTTAAGTATTAAAAATAGAAAATCACAATCTATATATTGGTAGAAATATTAAAATTGAAATGATTGATTCTTATATATACTTAAAATTTAAGGTTCTCAAAAATAAATTCAAAGGAGGTAGACCCCTTTCCAATTCCATAATCCTTGCATGGTTTCTTTTCTTACAAATCCATAAATCCTATATCAATATGGTACACTTATAAGAATGAAAAGGTAGTCATTTATGACATTTACACTTTGAGAATGAAGTCAAAATGTGTATTTCCTATCTTCAATTAGATTCCAAACAAAGATAAGTATATAAACACTAGACTTCTACAATATAATCAAATAAGTGTTTGGATATGAACCTATTGAGCCACAAAAAGGTATTCACAGTTAGAGGTATCGATACATAAAATTGATTAGTTGATGTAATCCATTCAAAACATGTGAAAAATATTATGAAAGAAATACACACAAACAATAGTGAAAGACACTTTACAGAATATGTAATATCCCAAGAAAAATACATATAAATTTAATCCTTAAATGCCTACTAATACTTATTATTGGATAACAACACTATTGAATCCTAGTATTAAAATAAAAAAATAGACAATTTAGATTTAATTTATTATTTACACATCAAAAATATCATTATATTTCCAAACAACCAATGACATAGATAACTCCAAATCTTCCTAAATTATAACAAACAACAAATAATAGATGTAGTTATAAATCTCTTTCTTATTACACAATGATTGTATTGCATCCAAATTATTCTATATCAACAATTACAACAAAATAATCTTTAATATTCATATCAATAGTAATAGAAAATTCTTCCAATGCAATATGGTTGAAATTTGTATCCAATCAAGCTCAAATAAAAACTCTATATGGGATCACCCTTGAAATCAATAGGATTTTCATCCTATGAACTTGCTCAAACATAGGTGTTCAAAATAATTTTCAAAAATGATTTATGTAAAGTGTAGATGATGATACCAAAAAGGATGCATTCACTCTTTTATATCTATCAAAATAATTATAGGTAAGCCATAAAGTAAACCTACAAGTTCAAATTTAAATAAAGATTTTGGGTAGGAAAGATTCCACTTTGAAAGTTATGGTGCCAAAAATAGACCACCGATGACTTTATGATACATATTTGGAAGTTGGGAAGAGGGTGAAAAAGGGTAGGAATATTGAGGATCAAGGATCAAGGATCAAAGATATCAAAAGACTTATATTGCAGGTTGAAGCATCAAGGGTCAAACAACGAGCACGTTGGTAAATATAGGATTGAAATTTTAACAAAAATGATAATAGAGTGAGGGAAGGATGTAAGGCATTACAAGATAGAGAAATTTGAAACATTCTTAGAAAGAAGGGAAAAGTGGAGTTGGAAGAGAACTCATAATAAGAAAGAGAAACACATGGTAATTGGGACTAAGGGAGAGACACATGAATTGAATTAATATGTATAGACTTAAATTAATAGGAAACAAAACATGAAATGTATGTCATGCTCAAAATAGTTTTTCCTCAAGCAATTCTAGGTTTGAATGTTCCAAAATTTGAGGGTCATCCCATGTTGCATCCTTCACAATGAGATCTTTTTATTGAATATAATACTCCTTGGTGCTTCTATTTCTCATCATCCTCTCTCACACATACATGACTAATTCAAGAATCAAAACCATCTTGTCTTATTCATTAATTAGAGACAACTCATATGAATGTACTATATATTTTCCAAACACTCGTATGAGATAAGACACATGAAAGATATTATGAATCTTTTGATTTCTCCAACTCATTACAGGTAACTTCGTCAATCTTTCTCAAAATTTTGTAAGGTCCATAAAAATACAAATTAAGCCATATAGATCCACTTTCCTTCAAAATAAATTACTTTTATGGCTACAATATTACATACACCACATCTCCAACCTCAAATGTTATTTTGATCTTATGGTGGTCTACATACCTGAATGTTGATTTCAAACCTACTAGAGATTATTCTTGAGTGACTTCAAAATTTCTTAGCTTTGTTTGATCAAATCACTAACCCCTAAACCTTGTGTAATAGAGAATGAGATTAAAAAACCCTTCATGATTGGTACTAGTAAAAATACATGAATTGCATCATCTTAATTAACATGTGGTAAGTGGGGTTGTAACAATCCTCTAAAGATGGATCCATTTGATCTATGTCTTCTAATAATTAATAGCATAGTTTCTCAAATAACCTTCCGCCCATTTTTTTTACAATATTAGTCTAGCCATCTATTTGTGGATGGTAGCTAGTGTTGATTGTGATCTCAATTCCAACCAAAAGAAAGAGATATTGCCAAAAAAAACTCATAAAATTATTATGTCTATCACTCAAGATTCTCTTTGGAAATCCATGGAGCTTCATCACTTCCTTAAAGAATAGGTCAAAAACTTGTGGTGTCTTAAATTTTGAATAAATAGCAAAGAAATATGCATATTTAATGAGTCTATATAGAACATATATGTAGTCCTTACCTTGGACTTTAAGAAGTCCAATGATAATTTTTTTTTGAAAAATTTTCTCACTTCTACGCAAAATCTAGGTAAGAATTGTAAAAAACTTGTTCAAAATATTTTTAATATTTTATTCCTTTGAAAAATAATATGTTATTTTACATGATCAAGGATATCATCCTTGATTGCTTTATTATTTAATCTCTCCTTGATGATTTTTCACGTCTTAAAATACCTAGGGTGGCCCCCTAGGAAGTGTCATGAATTTCTCTCAAAGTCTTGCCTTTCATCCTTAATTTTGACACCAAGTAGATTCTTTCCTTGTAGAGAATGAGTTTTTTTGGAAACTATATACTTTTCATCCAATAGCTTCCCTTCCAACACATCATATATAAACACAATCTCAAAATATTTTATTATGTTTATTTCCTTCCTATCAACAAAGATGTGATGCATTGAATACTAGTTTGGCATTCTAGTAAATGGTGCAGGAGCACCTTGGCAAAATTAGGCCTCTATGAAGCAATGCTTTGAAATTTGATTCAATGTTATTATTACCACTTTGTAAATCATGTTATTAGACTCATGTTTCATATATTTGAGGTCATGTTCAGGTCATTTGGTGTTTATTAAGTCCAAAAGTGCAAAAATTAAAACAAATGTAAAGAGTTATCAACTTATCATTTGTTATGTAAAAGTTGAATAGAAGTGTCATAGGTAGTTTTAGGCGTTAGGATTTGGTTAAAAGGTTACAATTTAGTTGAATTTCCTTTAAAAAAGGATCTTGTATCATTTGGAACTTCGAGGGCAGTTGAAGTTTTGAGAAATAAAAGAATAAAGCACTGTTTTCTATATTTTCTCCAGAAATTCTCTGTGTTCAGCCTTTGTATAGAATTGTATAGACTATAAAGTGTGCAAAATTGGTTGGAAGTGTTGTGGCCTCCAATCACCTTCCATATGAATCTGGTTTCATGCATTTTGGTGTCCTTTTGAAGGAGATATCACTATTTTTCTCATAACAGTCTAAACCCTCACTAAGGTTAACAATGAGTTAAGAAATTATGTTTCTCTTTTATTTGTTGATGAAATACTCTGTTTTTTTGGTGAAATTGGCCTTCTAAGTATGTTCTTTCATATTCACTTGTGATTTTGAGTCAATATTATAAGTTTAAAGGCGTTATAGATTAATGTTTTCACTGGTTTTTTGAGATTACAGTCTGTAACCAAGCATTTAAGAGAAACTTAACCTAGGGTTTGATAAATTAAGCATAGAAACGTCCCTCCAAAGGTTTATTGAGCATAAGCAGGTAAAAATAAACATGTTTGAATCATTGTTCAAGAGTAGACATGATGGGAACCTATATATTCAATAAGCCTCTTGGATTTGGAACCTAATTAGCCCTGTTTTAATAGTGTTATAGTCTTGTTTGGTCTAAGTTCTCAAAGACAACATATGCTTAGCTTTGGATATGGTTCAAGGCACATCAAGGGGCATCTTAAGAGCTGTTTATAGTTGGTGATAAGGGTTTGAGTTTGAAGAAAAGTGCTGACAGACCTATGGTAGACCTACTAGGAAGAGGGCAGAGTAATGGAAGAATCACATCCTAATTGAGTTTTTGAGGTTTAGAAGAGTTTGTACATGTTGGATTAGGTCTTTTAAGGCTATTCCACTTGTTGGAGGGATTATATGTGTCTTGGGATCAAAATTTGGTGCTTGGTTGAGGTTTATGGATGTAGAGGTCTTGCTTTCCTATTGAGGATAGTCATGATAAGGATTGAAAAGGAAGATATTGTGAGGTCTTTGTTTGACTGAAACGATGGTGATATATGTTTTGATTGATTGATTGTGCTTCTAAAGATAAGTTTGTATTTGTAACCATCATGTGCTATTGGAAGAAGTTGTAGAAGGATTTGATCTTGGTTAATGATGTTGAAGAGTGTTTTGAAGAATTTGAATGAGTTTGGAACTCTTATTCTAAATGTTTGAGAAATATAGTTGAATAAGTGTGTCATGGTTTTGATTTCTCTCTTGGCTTTGCATCAGTTTGGTATCAGAGCCCGAGAAAGATTCGGGTTGATAGGTTGATTGGTGAGTTTTGGTATTGTGGTTTGTGTTGGCTGTGGTTTTGTGCAGGTCAGAAGAGCCTGGTTGCTGGCATTGTGAATGCAGAAGGGAAAGTGAGTTGTGAGATCATCTAGAAGAGATGAAGAACCTAAGAAGACACTTGTAGGTAGAGGAAGAGAGAAAGAGGAGAAAGAGACAAGCAAAGATGGATAGAGAAATTGCTAAGTTGAAGCAAGAATTGAAAAGATTTGAGAATGAGTTCCAAGAATCTATGATGAGGATAGAAAAAATGATGAACCAAGAGACAAGTTGGCATTTGACATTGAAAAGGAAGATGTTTTGGCCTGTAAAGAAGACTGTGAAAAGAAGAAGACACAAGGAGATGAAAGAAGAAGAAGAAACATATGAAGATGCACATGGAGAATTCATTGATGAAGAAAAAGATATACTAGATGTTTCCAAACATGAGGATGAAGAGAGGACATGAATCATAGACCTAATTTCAAATATTGAAGACCTTGGATTAGTAACAAGATTGGATAGAGAGCAGATTGTGAATGAACCGGCCTTGGAGATCTATAAGGACTTGTTGAGTGATGGAGGTATTATGGTAAAAGGTTTGTTTCATTTCATTATGTTACTAATGCTTTGGAAAAATAAAAATTTGCAAGTTAAAGGACGAAGGGAGGAGCATGATTTTGAGATGCATAAAGGAGTAAAGAATATGATTTTAGAGGGAGAGCAAGATATGCAGCTAATTTGCATGGATAAGTTTAAACCTAAGGTGAAGATGAAGGAGATTGAGAGTAGTTTCAAGATAAATCTGAGGTAGGGTGCATACAGAGAATGGAAGACATGTTGACAACAATCCAAGTGGACTTGGATTCTTTTCTTGGCCGGAAGTTTGGTGCAAGAGCACCTTGGAAAAATTAAGCCTCTATGAAGCAATGCTTTGAAATTTGATTCAATGTTATTATTCCCACTTTGTAAATCACGTTATTAGACTCATGTTTCATATATTTGAGGTCATGTTGAGGTCATTTGGTGTTTATTAAGTCCAAAAGTGCAAAAATGAAAACAAATGTAAAGAGTTGTCAACTTACCATTTGTTATGTAAAAGTTGCATAGAAGTGTCATAGGTAGTTTTAGGCATTAGGAGTTGGTTAAAAGGTTAAAATTGAGTTTCATTTCCTTTAAAATAGCTCTTGCATCATTTGGAACTTTGAGGGTGGTTGAAGTTTTGAGAAATAAAAGAATAAAGCATTGTTTTTCTATATTTTCTCCAGAAATTCTCTGTGTTCAGCCTTTGTATGAAGTTGTATAGACTGTAAAGTGTGAAAAATTGTTTGGAACTGTTGTGGCCTCCAATCACCTTCCATATGAATCTGGTTTCATGCATTTTGGTGTTCTTTTGAAGGAGATATCACTGTTTTTCTCATAATAGTCTAAACCCTCACTAGGGTTAATAGTGAGTTAATAAATTATGTTTCTCTTTTATTTTTTGATGAAATACTCTGGTTTTTTGGTGACATTGGCCTTCTAAGTATGTTCTTTCATATTCAAGTGATTTTGAGTCAATATTATAAGTTTAAAGGAATTATAGATTAATGTTTTGACTGGTTTTCTAAGATTACAATCTGTAACCAAGCATTTAAGAGAAACCTAACCTAGGGTTTGATAAATTAAGCATAGAAATGCCCCTCCAAAGGTTTATTGAGCATAAGCAAGTCAAAATAAACATGTTTGAATCATTGTTCAAGAGTAGACATGATGGGAACCTATATATTCAATAAGCCTCTTGGATTTGGAACCTAATTAGCCCTGTTTCAACAGTGTTATAGTCTTGTTTGATCTAAGTTCTCAAAGAAAACATATGCTTAGCTTTGGATATGATTCAAGGCACATCAAGGGGCATCTTAAGAGTTGTTTACAGTTGGTGATAAGGGTCTAAGTTTGAAGAAAAGCACTGAAAGACCTATGGAAAACCTACTAGGAAGAGGGTAGAGTAATGAAAGAATCACATCCTAACTGAGTTCTTAAGGTTTAGAAGAGTTTGCACATGTTGGATTAGGTCTTTTAAGGGTATTACACTTGTTGGAGGGATTATATGTTTCTTGGGATCAAAATTTGGTGCTTGGTTGAGGTTTATGGATGTAGAGGTCTTGCTTTCATGTTGAGGACAATCATGATAGAATGATAAGGATTGAAAAGGCAGAAATTGTGAGGTCTTTGTTTGACTCAAACGATGGTGATATATGTTTTGATTGATTGATTGTGCTTCTAAAGATAAGTTTGTATTTGTAACCATCATGTGCCATTGGAAGAAGTTGTAGAAGGATTTGATCCTGGTTAATGATGTTGAAGAGTGTTTTGAAGAATTTGAATGAGTTTGGAACTCTTATTCTAAATGTTTGAGAAATATAGTTGAATAAGTGTGTCATGGTTTTGATTTCTCTCTTGGCTTTGCATCAGTAAAGAATCAACAATAACATCTTTCTTCTCTTTTAACATATTTTATGTCAAGTTTGTACACTTGGTGTTTTCATACCCACATTTTTTCACTCATTCAAATCCTTCTAAATGAGAAAATAAATCAGCTTGTTTTGATCTATCTTGACCAAAAATTAACCATGGTCTAGCTAATGGAATTTTTTTAATGCATGCAATATGGTCAGTATTGCCTTATCATAAATGGAGAATTAGCTTTACATCTCTATGATTTTTTTACTCTCAAAATTAAGTGGTTTCTTATTTTACATAATCACTACTCCAATTCCTTCTTTAGATGCATAAAATTCCAAAGTAAAAGGATGGGTGAAAACTAGAATAGTCAACATGGGGCACAATCTCATAACTTCTTTCAAATTTTCAAATGCTCACTATGAAGCCTTTTTCCATGTGAAATTCCCTTCTTTGTTAGATTAGTTAAGGAAACAACTAGCTAGGATAACCCCTTCATAAATCATCTATAGTAGTTACGAAGTCTAAAGAATCCTCGTAGCTATGAAGGTCTTCATCCAGCAGGACATTTTTGAATTACCTTGATCTTCTTCATATCCAATAGTTTTCCATTTACATTGATGATGTGCCCCAAATACAAGATATTTTCATGATAAAATTATACTTTATTTCTCCTTTGCAAATATATGCTTAAAAAAAAAATAGGATGGTCTCATCAATATACTAAAGGTGCTCCTCCCACATCATGTTGTAGATAAAAATGTTGAGCTACCCACCATACTTTCCCATGATTAATAATCCTTTTAATTATTTTATAAAATAAAATCCTTGGTGATTTATTTATCATTCCCTAAATTATCACGTCTTTCCCTTACAACTGAAATTATACTTTCATGGTTTAAATTTTTTGTTTGATACCTCCTAATGAGTGCAATCATTAGATATCTAAGACCATATCTATGTCCCCTACGTTGACAACATAGAAATCATCCTTCATATAATACCCTTATAGGTTAATATTTAGTTAATAGATCTTTATGTTGTATTGGATAGATAATCCATTGGTCACCATTACATTGAATGCTTCAAAATCCTTTATTTTGAGACTTTATTTTTCCACTTGTCCCTCTTATATGAAATTATTGGTAGTTTCAATGTCAATTAGTATAGACACATTTTTACCTCACATATCCCATGGATGTGAAAGAGATTATACCTTGGGAGTACCAAAGAGTGTAGTAAAAGTTCCTCCTAAAATTTCTCTTTTATCTTTTGGTTTCTCTTCTACTCCAATCTCCAATTTAGGTTATTCTTCACTTGGTGGTTTGGGTTCATCAAACCCTAATTAATATTTAGACCTTACCTCAATGTAATGTATTTACCTTTCCTAAGACATCTATGTCCAAGTGACCGATGCTCCTTGCAACTAAAGTAATATTCTTCCTTCTTAGCTCATTCCTCATTTTAATGTCTAGTGTTGATGGGACTCTTGGTCTAGTATACATTTTTATAAAAATGGCTTATTTGGAATGAAATTATTTGTTTAAAATACATTCTTTAGTACAAAAGTATTTATTTCCAAAGCTTAGTTGATTACCTCTTATAGGATAGGTAGTTCAAAATATTTGACAAGTCCTTGAGATATTTAGCTAACCCTTCAATGAAGATAAATTTTGAAATCTTCTCTTTATGATATTTGACACCACTATGTAAATAGCTTCTAAAACTTTGTTACTTTAAAATTCTTCACCAAACCATATTGTTTGAGTTGAGTCAAATATTTGAAGTAAACTTTAAGATTCTTTAAATCAAACCTCTCAATTATTAGTTTCATAATTAATCATATGAGGTGATATATCTATGACATTGGGTGATCAATTGGTGGTACCACTAACCATTAGTAGTACCCTCCAAAGGAAATTTATAAAAAATGATTTACACGCCCTCTATCATAGATCTAAGAGAAATTTATGTGTCATTCTTCTATACCCATACAAAATTCATGCACTTATTAGATCTATCATAGGCAGAGAGAGAGAGAGAGAACTTCCTCAAAGCTTGTTGCACATCCCTTTAAAAACTTATAATCTAGGAATAAGTCTAAAGGCATTCTAGACATTTTTATGTTGAATGACATAAAATTTTGAATCCCCTTTGAAAGAGCTCTATACTTTACATGACAACATATATAACTGAAAGGTGGGTTGGGTAGGTCTTGTAGCTGAAACAAGGATTTTTTTTTGGTTTTTTATCTGAATTGAATTAGGAATATCGACCTTATAATTCTTCTCTTCACACTATAAAATAATAAGAGTTCATGATTGATACGTTGAATATTTGAATAGGTAACTAAAAGGAAACCTACTATTTGCACACAATAAAATTAGATTAAATGCTTGAATATCATGCCATATTTGGAATTCTATTTTTTAAAATTGTAAAAAGTGCCACACACCAAAATTTTCCCTTGTTTTCAATTAACACTTAAGTACTAAGGGTAAATCAAAGAAAATTCAAGGTGAATTACATAATCCAGTATAAGTTTGTGTAATGAAGATTAATTTCAATTATTTTTAATTGTTTGAATTTCCAAATGAATACTAATTAAATAGTCGAGATATTTTCCATAAAATTCAATTATTAAAATTTTATCTTGAATTTTATTTAAATATTTGTTGGTTTATTATTAAATTTATAATTTATTTATATTCAAAGGTGGTAAATAATTATTTTATTTTATTAATTATAAATCTATTTTTACTATTGGGGCAATGTGCCTAGCTCGATTGGCTAAAGCATCTTGTTGCAGTCAAGAGGTCATGAGGTCTAGTCTCTCCACCATCCCCATGGTACTAGAGGGTGTGTCACAATATATATAGTTTAGTGTAGAGTGTTTTAATTTTATTGGTAAGTTGTTATATCGAGGTTCTAGAAAATTATAAAGTTCAAGAAAATAACTAATTAATTATTGAGTTTAATAGTGTTGTTTTCCATTTAATACTATTTCAATAAAAATATGAATTTTATTGGCGATTTTTTTTTTAGGGGGGGGGGGAAATAATAAATTCAATTGGAAAATCTTTTGTAATTGCTAGAGGTCTATAGAATATCCTAGCGAATTATAATTTTTTGAAACCAATAAAATATTTTCATTGGAAATTAAAAATTATTTTCAAACCAATAAAATATTTTCATTGGCAAATTAAACTTGTTTTGAAACAAAAGAAATATTTATGTTGGAAAATTAAACCTATTTTCAAACTAAAAAAATATTTTTGTTGGCAAAAAACCCGTTTTCAAACCAAAAAAATTTTCATTGGCTAATTAAACTATTTTTAAACCAATAAAAAAAATTCATTGCAAATTAAACCTATTTTCAAACCAATAAAAAAAATTCACTAGCAAATTAAATGGTATGTCAATAAATATCGTAGTGTGGGTGGCAAAAATATCACATGCTATATATTGTTCTATTATGGGACAAATTTTCCACACACCTAAATTCCTACATAAAGTCTCCAGAATGGAGACAAGTGTCGATATATTATAAGTTTTTATCGAAGTGAGTTATTGGTGAAGTACTATGTCTGAAGCCGATGTTAGTGCAACTTAATGACTAGTAACTATGAGTTATATTATTTAATAAGTTAATATAACATTAATATACTTAGAAAATTAAAATTGCACAACAATAAGTATGAGTTATATTATTGTTCAACTTAACCATTTGATGAATGTTCGATGGATGACTATAGTTGCATTCCGAAGAAAATGTTTGAAGCACTAGACTTGAGAATTCAATCCTCCGGAATAACCCTAGAACTGTTAGATTTATACATATCAATGGTTGACCTTTTATTACTTATTAAATCACTTAAAGTCATGACTCAACTTTTTATGAAATAATATTGTCACATCAACATGTGTGTCTTGTGGTGAACTAAATGCTCAAGTGTTGAGTATTGATGTCTTCAAACTCTATATATAATTCACCAACTTGATGTTCTTCATATCATTTATAACATATTTGATTTCTCTCTTCTTTATTCACAATTTCACTGTGATATTATGAAGTCTTCATGGTGTGTCATGCTACCCAAATGTTTTTTGGGAGAAAAGAAGCAACAATGCATATGATAGATGAAAGTTGGGTATATTTTTCACTATTCCTTATGTGCCTATTGAGGGGTCTATAAGAACAATTTTGGGTATAAAATGACTTCAAAACAACCCCCATGCTCTATTTTCTGAGGTAGCTTCTACTTTCTTGTCCAATTACATGGAAATTTTGTTGGATAAAGAGTTGGTGAAGATGGTAGCAATACGTTATTTTCAACCTTTCATTTACTCTCTTTCTTCATTGGAGTTGGCACTTGAGCATTATAATTTTAAATTTGGGTTAGCACATGTTGGTGGAATCTTTCCCAAAGTTCAACTGGTTGCGTCTACAATGCAAGCTCTTGTCTTGGTTGTTATGAGGTGTGGTCTGGTCTATGATATGACAAATAAATCATTGTAAAGTCTGGAGTTTTGGAGGAAGGATTTAGGTGATGCCCTTTTCTTCTTTGCTCTTACTTTTTTCAATTTAATTCGCCTCATGTTCAAACACTTGGTTCAGAGCCTCTGCTAATGGTAAAGAATTTTTTGTAATGAATTGTGTCTAGATGTTTTTTTGTACAACTCTTGTAATATGTATTTCATGGCTTGTTTTTTTGTCATGGTTAGTACCTTTTCGGCCAAGTTGGCTATGTACTTTAGCTACTTAAATTAAAATACTTTTTTTAGCTTCATTCTTGTAAATCCTTTATGCTTTGTTCAATATAAAAAAGTGGCTTTTAAGATTGAAAATAAATTTATAATTTTTGTATGATTCATTTGTTTACTTCTTTGAAATTTATATTTAATATTACTCTTAATTGTTAAGAAACTGGTATGCGAATAAAAATTGTAGTATACTCTGCAAAGATATTATTATTTAATTAGTTAATATAACATTAATATAATAAGAAAATAAAAGTTAATGTACAAAAATATTTCACCATTCAATGGATGAATTTTCAACATATTTATAAGTTATGATCAAAAGTGAGCAAAATTTATTGACTTATTAGTGGATATTGATAATGATTAAGCTACAAAAATCCATTTAATTCTCTATCTTTTCAATACTTCGAAGTACTTTTCTTGAAGCCAAGTTGCTAAATATCAATCCAAAAAATATTTGCAATGGCTCTCCCATGTGCTAGCAAAGTTTAAATGCAACAATTGGCAATTTGGCTCACCTTTTCAATTAAATTTATTTTCTCTTCTAACAAAATTAAATTTAAAACATGTAAATCAAGGTAAGATAACAAGATGAAGATCCTTGATCATATTGAGCAATATATTTTGTATTAATTTTTTTAATTATCAACTTGTGCTTCAACATAGTGGGATGTAGAACCAAGGTCCAAACTTTTCTATAAATCCAGCTCATCATAATCTTGATTAAATCTTGACCTCTAGTTCAAAAATCGTTATGGAATTTGATACACCAATTTGTCTAACTAGTCCTCAACAATAATTAGCCTTCCTAGGAGCAATTATTAGCTAGAGAATTAGACAAATTATTAGGATACATAGTAGATGGATTGTACTCTTTATCAAGATGGTGTTGGGCTTCAAATTTATAGAAGTTGCAGATAGATATCGGGTGAACACCAATATTTCTTCATAGTTCATGGCTTCTTTACTAGACATTGGATTTTTGCAAGTTGTTGTGTTGCTCCTTGTGAATCTGATGGTTTGACATGATTATCTAGGAGGCCTAGGGGATGTTTTGGTTGTTGCACACATTGGACTGGGAATCCCTGCACCAAGGGATATTCCACGCTTCTGAAATGGAACCATTGTAACCTAGCATCCTTTTGTGTCAAATTTCCATAATGTCACTTTAGTTCCCAACATCGTCAACTAGTCATTGTGGGATATGATTTTCTAAGGAATGAATTTTTGTCATAATTTTAATAAATGTATGTGAAGAAATTTATCATAGTTTTGATAAATGTATGTGAATATTGTACTCTGCTACTAGCAGGATTTTGTTCCTCAGTAACTTCCTTATAGACATTTTTCAAGCACCTTTATACGTGCTACATTATCAAAGATATAAATATTGACATGTATATTTATATTTTTTTTATTAATTTTTTTTTTATTCTATTAAATCTTTATTTTATGTCTTTAATGTAACAATTCAATAATTATCTTGTCATCTTCTTTTTATTAATTTCCACAATTCCACAGGATTATTTTTCATTGAAGAAAATGTGGTTACATAACTATGGATTAATGCCATTTGTACCTAGGAAATATTTAAAATATTCATAATTAAGTTCCTCTTCTAATCTGAAGTGAGTGAAACGATTGATTTGGTAACTTGATATTGAAAATGGAAAAAAGTATGGCACGTGTTTTATTTTTATTGATTTCCACAATTTTGCAAGATTATTGTTCATTGAAGAAAAATGGTTGTGGAACTGCAGATTAATGCCATATGTACATCCGAAGTGAGCAATTTGATAACTTGATATTGAAAACTATATGACATACTGTACATGATGATGCCATGAATCCAATTTTCAATCAAAATAAGATTTATAATAGACTTCATATCATTTGATTGGCGTGCTTGTCAGCTTGAAAGTTGAGGTACAATCTGCATGTAGCTAGACATCAAATCAAAATAAACATTGTAAGTGTAAGTGGCTCTCACATGATTAAAGTTGGTTACTTGGTTAGTGTAAAAAAGCAATTATACCTCACACGACTCATGAGTAAATAGGGATGATGAGCTCATAATGAGCTCAAGTGAAATCATTCTTGAAAGGCTTTACTTTTGATTGCCATGTTTTAAATTTTGATAAGCATATCCATTTTGCAAGGTTAATAAGGAATAAGATGATGTTGTGGTATTATTGGGGATACTCTAAATTATCCTGCCTTTAGTTATGTATTTACAAATTAAAAGAGAGACCAATTTCCTTCAAGTTCAAAATGGGTGGAATTGGAAAAAAGTTGATCTAGTTCACTTGGCCCTTGAGCCAAGTTTTTGTTGGGAATAGGATGCCATTTAATTGCAATCCTAAACATATTTCATGTATCTCCTAAGTCCTTGGAAAGTGTTCCCCAACACTAGGATTAGAAAGAGATTAAATTTGAATGAAATGAATATGTAAATTGACATTTGTGATTAATTCTAAATGATAGGAACATGTGGGGATGCCCAAGAAGAGCTCCTACAAAATAGGAGAACATGGGGTGCCCACATGGAAGGTAGAACCTACCTTGAGTTCAGTTAACTATTTAGAGAAAGATAACACTTCAGTAATCCATGTAAAGATCCTAGAAGTTAGGAATTGATAATTACATGAGTGGAGTTCAATTCAGTTCAGTTCAGTTATGGTTTAGTTATCTTCAGTTGCATGTAGTTAGTTTTAGTTGAATGTTAGTTAACTTCAGTTGACTTGGAATGCATGACTAATGACTTCAGTCAAGCATGGCAGATAACAAGTGATACATTCAGTTAAGTGGGGATGATCAATCATGCATAATGTTTGCATGAATTGATGGAGAGATATGTTTTAGTTAACAAAGATTGACTTAGACCCACCTCGGGCGCCCAAGTTGGCATCTTGGAGTTAACACCTAAGTTTGCATGAGAAGATATTTACAAGGCTAAGTTAAGTGAGCCCATTCTTGGGTGCCAAATTTGAGGGGAAGCTTGGAAGATATTTTCTTGACCAATGATCATTAGGAGTTGAGTTTGGGGCACCTAAATTGACGATATATTGGATTTTACTTCTTGTTACACATTGAAACTCTACTTGCAAAAAATAGGCGTAGGTTTTTGAGAGGAAGCTTTGTGCTTTGTAATTGACAACTCTTTGGAGTTTCCAAGGCTCATTATTGTCTATTAATTGCAGCAAGTTGATGAGAGTTTTATCAGAGTTTATTGTAGGTTGTGAAGAAGAATTATTGAAGGAAAAAGAAGCATCTCAATCAAGGATTGATACAATGTTATTGTAATCTTGTTCAAAGGTTAAATAATACAAGCACTATTTATTTTGGTGGTGGATTTTTTTCTTGAAAGGGTTTCTCCACGTATAGGTTGTGTCACTTCTATCTTCTGGTCTTATTCTTCTACAATCTTCTTTCTACTACAATTCGTAAAATAAATCTAAACAGATAATCATCCACAAAGAATTAGTAACAAAGAACACTTAATTAGATATAGAATCTCATAGTTTTATAATTTTTAAAGCTACATAATTACCTCCATTTTCAACATTTGGTATCAGAGCTAATGGTTGGGTAGAGTTTGGGACGTCTTTCTCTTAAAAGTTTGAAGGTTTTTTGGTTGTAGTGGGAGCTTTTACTATTGTGTTATTACTGACTTTGTAAAAGAAGTGTGTTACAATGAGTTCTAATTCTCATTTAAATATTGAAATATTCAATGGATCTAGTTATGAGATGTGGAAACTAAAAATGGAGGATCTCTTTGAAGAGAGAGATCAATGGTTAGTTGTTTGTAATGAGACAAAGTCACCTACATTGATGTTAGATGAGGATTGGGCTAATATTGATAAGAAGGCAAGAGGGACCATAAGATTATGTCTTGTTGATGTTGTTGTCTTGAGTGTTTTAGATGAAACTACTGCATATAAATTGTGGAAGAGGATAGGTAATATCTATCAAACTAAAAGTCTTACTAATAAGTTGTATCTAAAACAATAGTTGTATTCTTTAAAGATGAAAGATGGTGATTCTATTGCACATCATTTAAATGATTTTAATTTGATTCTAAGTCAGTTAGCATCTATAGATTAAAGCTAGAAGATGAAGATAAATGCATTTTGTTACTTTGTTCTTTACCAGAATCTTGGAAAAATTTAATTGTTGCTATCAGTGGTAGTGGTGCATATCATAAGATGGACAATATAATTCCTACTCTCCTATTAGAGTAGATGAGGAGGAAGTCTAAAACGGGATCCCAATATGCCTTGTTTGTAAGAGGTAGGCCTAAGGAAAAGGAATCTAAGGCAAACAAGAAAGGAAAGGGTAAGTCCAAAGAATGGTCTAAAACCCGTAGTAAGAGTAAGGTAAAGTGTTGGAATTGTGGAAAACCTGGACATGTAAAGAAGGATTGTAAGAGAAAGAAAAAGAGTATTGATGCTTCTACAGATAAATCCTCGGATGATAGTAATGATGCATTGGTCATTTCATCTAATACTATTGTTGATAACTCTTGGCTTATCGATTTAGGTTGCTCCTATCATATGACTCCTAACAAGGAGTGGTTCACTAAGTATACTACATATGATGGAGGAAATGTCTTCTTTGGAGATATTAGCACAACAAAGGTTGTGGGAAAAAGAGAGGTAAATTTGTGTTTCAGTGATGGTAGGGTTAAGACCCTTAATGATGTTTTACATATTCCAGGACTTGCTAGAAATCTACTTTCTGTCTTTAAGTTCAATGATTTTGGAATGCATGTGACATTTGACAAGGGTGGTTGCAGATTGGTGAAAGGGAATATGGTGGTTGCTAAAGGATCTCGGGTTGGAACTTTGTTTAAGTTGAATACCTCCAATTTGAATAAATTAGCCAATGTAACTAAAGCTGAAAATACATGTATGTTGTGGCACCATAGATTGGGCCACATTGGTGAAAAAGGTCTTAGGACCATTCTTAATAAGAAATTGGTTGATGACCTATTCCTAATTATAATATTGGTAAAAATGATTTTTGTGAGCATTGTGTGTTTGGAAAGCAATCTAGATCTTCATTTCCTAGTAGAACAAATAAAGCTAAAATATTATTAGAGATAATTCATTTAGATGTAATGGGCCCTGTGGATATTGACTCTATTGGAAAATCTAGATATTATGTCACATTTATTGATGATGTCTCAAGATACTCTTGGATCTATTTTATGCATAACAAATCTGATGTGTTTAATAAGTTAAAGGAATTTAAGGCTTTGGTTGAGAAACAATCAGATCATAAGATAAAAGTGTTGAGATCAGATAATGGTGGTGAATATTGTTCTAGGGAATTTGATGATTATTGTAAGCATGCAAGAATTATGAGACAGAAAACTACTCCATATACGCCTCAACAAAATGGAGTAGCTGAAAGGATAAACCAAACCTTAATGGAAAGAGCTAGGAGTATGTTAAGTAGTACTAAGCTAGTTGGTGCCTTTGGGCGAGGCTGTAAGTACTTCATGTTATTTAATCATGTAATACACCTCATGTTGTTGTTTGGACTTGATATTTTCTATGGTTTTACTTGATACTTTGTGACTTTGATAGTTACTGTTTGTTGGTTGGATTGGTGGATTGGATAGCTTAGACTGCTTGATGACTATGCTACTTTATCTAATGACATGGATATTATGACATGACATTATGGTTACATTTGATTTGGTGATGTTTAATTTGATTTCAGTAGTATATTGTGATGCAGTAGAATAGTAATTATTTTATGCTTTGCTATGATGTGATCAGTTTAGTTTAGCAATGTTACTTTATACTTGATGTTGTAGTTGTTATTATGGCTTTGGTGAGGGGACAGTGTAGCACCACTCATTTGTGAGTGCCCTACTATGTTGCAATTCCTTCTCACGATGTGATGTATTTGATTATATATACATATTTTACACAACCTTGTTGTATGCAGGAATTGCAAGAACAAAGTCTTGATTCCACTTGCTTCGGCAGGATAGGGCGAGCATCAAATTAACCCAATGGGCATGAAGTTGAAACAGAGATGACAAGGAAGTCACCCCGTCCCAAGTTCATCAACCCATCTTGTGTCTAGTGGTATTGTGTGTCTTTGACCTTAGTCATTTTTGCATTTTATGATAGTTGTTTTGTGTGAATGTATTTATGTTGTTTATTTTACGTTGGTGTTGTAGGATGATGTAATTTAAATAATTAAATGATTAAAATAAATGTTAATAATAGTCATTGGAATAGTCTTTATTAAAATATAAAAGTATTAAATTAAAAGTCATGTAATTTATTGAAGATAAATAAATTGAAAGGTGTAAATTAAATTATTTAAATTGGTATTTGGATAATTTAATGAAAATAGTATGTTGAGGATAATTAATGGAATAATATAATTAAATAGGTTAAATTGTGTGAATTGCTAGTATAAATTAGCAAAATTGAAATTAAAACAAAAAGTGCAGCTCGAATAGAAAAAAATCAAGAAAATCAAGAAAAGAAGAAAAGGACCAATGAATGTTGAGATTTTTGGTTGAAAAGCTGGTGAAGAAATAGAAGATTTCTATTCATCCTGTTTTTTTTAAGTTTTCAAAAAAAAAAGATATCTTTTTTATTTAATAGGAAAAATGAGAGGTTTTCATTCACGGGAAAATTGACAGAAGCTTCAAAAATTATTGAGTTCTAGAAAAAATTGCATCTTCTATTTGGTCTCTGTAAAAATT
>VDFB02253260.1:0-10189 GCA_007258455.2 Sequoia sempervirens | reverse complement strand
ATTTACAAATATTCTTCATTTTTAATCATTTATTTCACCTTAGTTTATTTGCATTATGGAATTTTATTTCAATATTTTTTGGATTTTATTAAAATCATTGGTAGACATGTCCAATTATTCCTTTGGTTGTGACCCTAATGACCTTGAACTCACACATGCTCCTTCAACTCCTCATGATTGTCCTCCTTGTGATGTAGACATCCTTGGAGAAGATGATGTTAGCATGAAAAATTTCTACAATGACTACCTTGACAACCTAGAAGCCAATGGAGCCCTTTATCCATCCATGAAGTCACAAGATCTACCTACTATTGCACCTCCTGATCACTTTGCATATTTACATCCTGAAATCAATGTAGGACCTTAGGTTCCTCCAACTAGTGGACCTAGTTCCTCTAACCCAACACACACACAACCCTTTTACGATGACAAAGACACCAACACTCCTATAAACCTTGAAGCAACATATGGTAAAGGCTGAACACTATCTTAAGTAAACAAAGTTGTGACACAAAACATGAACATGACATCCATCAACTTCTTGAACAATAGTCAACCGATGCACACACAACATGATTAGGATACTAAGATCCTTGTCATCCTGATAGACATCCTTTTCAACCTAGGAGACTTTAGGATGCTAGTACAATGATCTTGGATGCTTCTCCTGACTTAAAAATTCTTCTTCCATGTGAAAAACCATTCTCTCCTTCTAATTACAAGGATGTTAGGATCCCGATGGGTCCCCTTCCTCCATGTATTCATGAACAAGAAGAATCTAGCAAATGGAAGTGACCTTACAAATTGGAGAAGCTCAAGTTTCCTACACATCCTCCACTTGAATGTGGAAGGAGACTTCAACTGCTTTTAAACAAAGGTCTTATAATTTTACCACCTATGAATAGGTTGGTTATTTTTCTGAAAGACTCTAACATACCATTTTTCAAATATCATTGTATTCTTGGACATCGAATTGAAGAATGTCGAACATTGAAGGACATACTGGATAAGTATCACTTCACTGATACTGATTATTTCCCTATCATACCTTAAAGCAATCTAATTGACTTTGTCATACCATATTTGTAGAGTTTCCTATTCTCCCTATTTCATGATCCTTTACCATCGCCCACCTTGACTAATTCTTTCCTTTACACTTTGTGGGGGGCAAGAAGTTTTTAGCCTTGTCCTTGTAATGCATTTTCCTTTGTCTCTTAACTATGTTATTCCTTTCCCGCTTAACCATTTCAGATTTATAAACCAATAACTTAGTTAATGGTTGATTTTCATTTGCACTACTTGTTCCTTTTTTTTCCCTTTTCATGTGTGTATCATGTTCCCCTGTATCGTGTGTTTTATGTTCTCTCTCTTTGTACCCTTATTCTATTTGTATCTCTATTCTTCTATTCATTGTGCATTGTCTTTTTTTCTTTTGTTTTGTGTTCTCCTTTTGGGGATGACGCAAAGCATTGAGATGCCCTATGTCTCTTCCATGTTGACCCAAAAGGTCCTTGTCTTTTTCATTTTTGTTTTGTGTTCTCCTTTAGGGGATGATGCATAGTGTAGAGATTCCCTATGTCTCTTCCATGTTGACCCACAAGGTCCTTGTCTTTTTTGCTTTGGTTTTGTTTTTTCCTTTTGGGAATGATGCAAAGCATTGAGACTGAAATGTCTCCTTCATGTTGACCCAAAAGATTTCACCTTTTTTTTTTCTTTAATTTCGCTTGTGTTATCCTTTTGGGGATGATACAAAGCATTGAGACGCAATGTCTCTCCCATGTTGACCCAAAATGAACTTTCTTTTTTCCTTTGTTTTCACTCTCTTTGTGTGATTCTTCCAGTTCTATGTGATTTGGGGAATGATGACATTTCTGAGCTCTTTAATCAAAACATTGCAGCAACAAACATACTGACCCCAAATCCATAGATCCCTTATGTATTTGGTGTGCTTTCTTTTCTAGGGGGAAAATCCCTTTTCTTTGATTTTCCTTTTCCTTGACATGACGTAGCCTAAATTCAAAACATATGACTTGGAATAGGGATTTCCAAGTTGGCTCTCATGTCTTTTTTTATTTTTTTATTTTATTTTCTTCTCTACTTTAAAGTAATTTCTCACAGAACGATGTGTAGCAATTCCTTTAAAGTGGGGGGCATACATTACCATTAATTCATTTGCAATTTGGTTCCTAGTGTATCCTTGTCATTTAGATGATGCATTTGTTACTTTGTGGATGACATTGGGTGTGATGTCCTTCATAATTATTATCTATCTTAGCATATTACATTCCTCTTGGTGGCTTGATGCAACGCACTGCATCCCCTTAGTTGTGAATATATTATTCTTTGATTGGTCTTCTCTTGGAGACATTAGAAACAATGTTCCCTAAGTGACTAACCTTGCATGAACTGAACAAGACTCCTTTGAACATTTAACACTTAACACTTTACATTTTTGCATCTTTTACAACCTTGCATAACCAACTTGCATTCCTGTGGTACCTTTCTTTTTGTTCATGACATTTTTATTTGTGGTTCCTTGTTAAAGTTATTAGTTGGTGTAACTTTTATTATGGTTGAGTGGGAAGCCCACCTAGTGGGATGAATTTTCCCCATAGCCACCTTTGTGTTTGTAATTGCATACCAACTAGCATATGTGTCTTACCTATTGGGCTTTCTCACCTCATGGAGAATCAGAAGTTCCATGGCCCCAGAGTGAGTACATTTGGGCCTTCTCACCCGATGGATCATCATGTGTTTTTTCACCGTAGAGTGAGTAAACATTCTCTTTTTCAAACAATCAGCCTAGATCTAATCCACAACTAGTTGGATTAACGATCAAAGCTTCATTCAATTCTTTCATTTCAACACTTGTGTGTTCCATTGTTCTTATACTTAGTTTTCCATCGGATCTTCATCTTGGGGGCTTGATCGTCCCTCTTGATAATTGTCATTCCATCTTGCTAACGTAACTACATTTGAACCCTCCTCTCGATGTTCATGGCTTCTTTAGTGTAATTTTGAAGCAAGTTCATCCTCTCACTAAAGTGGGGGATAAATGTGCCATAGAAAAATGGCCCCTTGTCATTTTCATGGCCTTTTAGGTCTTGTTTCATGGTATTTGATATATTTTTCTTTGATTTTATGTTGTGACATGGCTTGAACATGCATATTTAGGTACCAAAATTCAAATAATGATGTCTTGTGAAGGTGTTGTGAAGTGTTGTAAGACATTTCTACATTCTTCTATACTCCATTTATTGGAATTCACCTAAAAATCACCTTTTTATTCATTATTAAGTCTTATTTTGAAGTGTTGTAAAGTCTTGTAACAAGATTTCATGCTTTTCTAGGCACATCTTCACTATTTATCCCTTTCTTATGCTTTGTTTGACCCCTTATGCCCTCATATGCTTTAATGAAGTGTATTTTTGAATGTTAACTTGAAAAATAACATTAAATACAACTTAATTCCTAACACTTACTTTTAGGTCCTAGGTGGGACCCATTTGCCATGGGTGGCGAATGAGTCCCCTTTGGCTCCAAATTATAAATTTTCAAAATTTCCTTTTGAGTTTTTATTCAAAAATACTTAATGTCAGCCTGCGATGAGGTATCAATGGTTAACTAAGGCACAATTGTGTATAAATATGTGATTTTCACCTCATTTTACATCCCTTTCAATTCGCTAACATTCACACGTCATATTTAAGAATTCAAGCATATTACATCAATTCAAGCAATATTCAAGCACTTTGGAGCATCCATTGACATTACTTCATATTTGCATTATCAAGGGTTTGGTAAGTTGTTAGATATTGCATGTTATTATTTTATCATTCTCTTTCCTTTCATTGTTTCATTAAGGGTTTGATTACCAAAATTGGGGTTTGTCCAAGGAAAACCCCTATTTGCTAACCCTCAACCATTTTCCCCCTATTGCATGTGTGTTTACAGACCTAGGTATGCAAATTTGACAAGCCTTTTGGTGTTGAAGATTGGTAAACAAGTCAACTAGGTGCTTCAAGTCAACTCATTCATATTTCAAGCTTGGAGAAGGTTTTCGGCCCGTTTCTTGTAGAATTGACTTGAACAACCTGACAATCAAAGATTTACAAATCTGGTGTTGCAGAGTTGTCTCCTAATTTTTTAGAAATTTGGGAGAGGACTAATTCACCACCAGTGGTGAATGAGTCCCACCTTAGGACTGAAAGTCTAAATTTTGTCAGATTCTGGATCCCAACAGTCAGAAACCAGTTTCTGACACTTTTTCACTAGTAGGATGACTATTTTTTGACCCTAGGAAAATGAGTCCCACTATGAAAATTCAGTGATTTGAGTTAGCATCCACAAAATTATAGATTCATCAGACATTGCCTAGGTGCATTCTATTTCATCTCAATTCTTTATATGTTCTACATCATTACTTCATTTAATTCATTGTTTGCATATCACTGTGTGTTTTCAAACATAGTTTAATTCTTTGTTTTGCATTCAAATTCATTCATTTAAATCACTCAATTGCATTTAGTTTACTTCATTTACTCTTGAAAACATCTTGGACAACATAATTTGAATGAACTAGTTTGCATTTTTGGACCTAACTTCTCCTTTTAGGTGAAAAACCCTAGAAGAGTTAGAGAAGTCCTAGAGAGCCAAAAATCCGAGGGAGGATGAGATAAATGAGATGGAAGATGATAGAGAGGAAGGAGGGGAAATGGAGGGAGGGGGAAGGAAAGAGCATATTAGGAAATGGATGGAAGGGGATGGAGGTCGAAAAAGAAAGAGAAGGAGAGAGAGGGGAGAGAGAGAGAGAGAGAGAGAGAGAGAGAGATGAGGCAGGAAAGGAGCCGGAAGGATGGAGATAGTGAGAGAGAGGTCTAGAGTGTAAGGGATAAAAATGAGTGAGATAGAGAGAAAAATATTAAAACTTCTGATTGATTAAATTTGACCTCTTGATTATTAAATTTGACTAAGTTTGAAATTTTTGAGATTTTCCAAAAACTAGAATTTGCATTATAACTCCTAGATATTGAAACCACTCTCAAACATCCTAAAACTATATACATGAAATATAACTTAAAGTATAAGAAAGTAAACACCTATATGTAAATTTTTATTTCATTTATATAGTTTCATTGAAAGATAACAAGAAGAATGAAAAAAAAGAGAAGAAAATAAATTCAATGTAGAAAAAAATGTGAGCACGTTATAACGTGCTCACATTTTTTCAATGCATTCATATAACACAGTCGCATTTTGTCAATGCATTCAAATAACACAAGCACATTATAACACGCTCATGTTATATCTTGCTTTGGGAATCCCAAATCCTTGGACTTGATATTTTCCATGGAATACCAACCCAAAGGCTTGGAGGGCCTTCCCAATGACTAGAGACGTGTTTTTGCAAATTCTACAATATTTCACATAATTAGGTTTGTGCTTACCATCAAGATTGCATGTGTTTCAATGTCGAGCAAATCAAACACCTGGGTAATGTTAGGCTCTCTCTTAGCTATCGAATGATGTAATTTTTCATTTTTTGACAATGTTAAGCCTTTGATCTATAATTTCTTTTGTTTGTGTGTCTCCTTTTTGGAAAAAAAGAAGTGTTTGGTGTTTTTTTCATTCTAAATTAACCGTTCATTGAAATTTCAAATAAATTACATGTTTAGAAACTAGACTCCATTCTACAAATAAAAAAAAAAAAAATCAATTAGTTTCCAAAATTTGTAGGGGTAGCACGACCAAAATTCTATTTTTCAGGAAGTGTCCACTTTGAAAATTAGTAAAAAATGAAATATTCATTAAAAAATTATTAGAAAAATCATGCATCAAGTACATACTGTTAGCTAATTTCTCACTGAAGTGATTTTAAAAATACTAAAAAAAAGTTCACCATGCTACATTCCCACAAAAGTTGCTATGTTATGTTTTTTTGACAAAAACAACTAATTTTTGTGGGTCCCTCTTTTTAGCCCCTTAATCTCAACCATTTTCAAAATAAATTAGTAGTTTAGAAAGTAGACTCAGAGCACTACGATCCTTGTTTTTGTTTAATCTCAAAATTTTGAGTGTAAGTATCCTCAATTTCACATCCAAGGTCAGTATTTCCTTATTTCAAAAAAAAAAGTGGCCACTTAAGCCCCCTTTTAGCCCCCCACCTTTTTGTATTTACCCATTTATGCTAGAATTAAGCATGCCACAAGTCTTTATCCATAGGAATATATAATATATATTTAGGAATATATCATATTAGGATTATAACATTCCCTTCCCCTTCAAAAATGAATTTCCCTCAATACTTAGCAACTCTAAAATCTTTCTTATGAATCATTCATCATTTCATGTTGCATCGTCAATTAGAAATTTTTTCCACTTGATTAGGAATTTTGAGGTGGCTCTATTTTCCAATCGAATTTTGGAAATTTTGTGAAGTTTTTGTGTTTTTTTTATGAATATTTTTATATAATATTAGTGAAAAATAGATGAGTGGGCCGACAAAAATAAGGACTATTAAATAGTATATCTAGAAGAAGCTAGATTACATCAATATTATTTATCTTTTACATCCCCATAATTAATTCCATTAATATTTTTTTCCTAGTGTCATATTGGAATGCCTAACATTTTTAAGAGGTGTAGAGTCTTTCTTATTTCCTTTTTACTTTGCTAACATATCAAATATTCTACCACAAATGTTAGTATATTCATTTTAATACATTCTCAAAAGAAATGATACTTTATAGGATGATAGGTATGTTGAAAGAATCAAGGAACACTTTGATGTGTTGTCATTGATGTCAACTTTAATTATTGACACTTTTATCTAATCTAGTAAACAAAATGAAGATATCTTAATCCGATAATTTGGTCTGGAATTTCTTGTGTAATAAGATCAGTGTATGAGGTTATAGTATATTATTCCTAGCTACTAAATGGACTTATGATCAATTTTTCAGTGATTTTGGATAAATAGACTGAAAGTTACAAGTAAAAAAAGTTTGACATATAGTTTTTGGCTTTATACAGTGTAAATGGGTATGAGTAATCTAGTCTGCATTCCTCCAGTGTTTTGATTTAGACTCTACAATTTTGGGATATGGTTTATAGATGTTGGTACACTATATATTACTGATGGTGAGTGTTTACATGATCAGATGGATCATTGAGTTACATGTGTTTAGTTAACTTATTTTGTGATTAGGTCTAATTTTTGGCTGGCATAATACTTGATATGTGTTGAGAAGTTTAATATGTACTGCATATGTTAAAGGGATCTATTTTAGGTCCATGTTGACCTATACTAAGTTTTGCATGGTTGGTTTGAGCACGAAGAAGATTTTGGATCAAGTATGAAGTTGACAAGGTAGTGATGAATTAAAATAGGCTAAATCTAATTATGCCAGCCTAATTGATGTACACTAGTAGAATTTAGAAAATAAATGAAGTTAAAAAATTTTAGTCATGACAACTAAAAATGACTAAATTCTACTCATTTTTTGCAACACAACTATAAATGACTAAATAAATGACTAGTTTTTTGCATCAAACTTTGTTTGTTAAGAGAAAATCTTCCTAGCCATCAATTTAGGCTATAGTTGACACCTATGCATACAAATTTATATATATATATATATTATAAATGTGTAAGAAAAATCAAATGATATAAGACCACCATTTTCCCACAATTTTTAATTACTACTTAGAAGAAATAGTTTGGGAAAACAAACAAAGGTTGAAGGGTTTTGAATATGGAGATATTGAGTAGTAATCAAAGGGCTTACCCAGTGGAGGAATCTCTTGCTAGTAGTGCTTCAAGGTACAGGTCTAGAATGTGGCCAGATCTAGCCTTCTATCAGACAACTCCCCACCTAGAAGTATGTCTTGAGGATTTTGAGCTTTTTGATGTGGATCATCTTAGAGGTAAGAAACCATTCTTAATTTTTTTAGGGTATTTGAAAAATTTGATGTTGGGTGTTTTTGTGAAGTACTATTTGGCTATTTGAATTTTTTGATGTTGGTTGTTTAGTTATTGGATATCTAGGTATGTTTAAAAATTGATGCTTAATATTTTTTATTGGTTGTTTGGGTATTTCAATGTAGGGTTTTCAATTGAAATGGGTATTTTAAAAAAATGGTACTAGATGGTTTTTGCTATCAAGATAATATTTTTTCTGGGAAACAAATGTGGTCCCAACCTTTTCTTGTATTACACATAGTTTTGTAAATTTTGATTTTGTTATCATTTTCCTGAGGCATTAAAAAAATTTATGTTTGGTGAACCCTTTTTTATTTACTATCTTGGCATTAAAAAAAGGACATTGGGTGCTTTCTTTATATGGATATTTAAAAAAATTGGTATTGGGTTTTTTCTTAATTGTTTAGTTATGGTTTATGTCTCTACAAATGCCTAGGGTTTGTATCCTAGTCATGCTCTTACCAAAAGTATTAAAAAATAGTCATAAATCTTGGGTCAAAAAATTAGTTGTCTTGATAGGGTGTGGTATGATCTTGGATTGTATCCTAGAGTGTGTGGGAAGTTTGTGCTTAATCATTAAGGTATGTAAATTGGGTCAAGGAAATGTATCCTATATAGCATGGGTCTTGCTTTAATACTTCCCATGATGGTTATTAGAATATCACATTATTATAGTTTATGGTAATCCAAGATTGCATTCAAGTATGTAACAAACTTGGTCTGTAGTTTAAGTTGTACACTTTTAATTAACATTCATATGGTTTAGAAAATCTTGATCACTCTCTAGAATAGCCCATTAAACATGGGTTGTTCTTGAATGCACTACATAATTGATATAACAAAACCAATCTACATATCAACCAGAGTTATAGGCTCTTTATTGCAGCAAGAGGTAACCGCTCATGGATCATGCTATCATTAGATTGTAACATGTTAAATCTGAGTCAACCTGAATGCATCCAATGATTATTGACACCTAATTTTGATGAAAATGATTAATTTATGCATGAATCAAGTGCTCATATGAGTGCCTCCATTTCTATCACAACATAGCCACATTAAACTTGGGTCACATATGAATGCATCCTATATTTGTTATAGAACACCTGTGCCACATGACCAATAGATATGGATCACATAATTATAGTCACAATAATTTTTTCCTTGGTTGTGCTCTTATGGTGATTCCATTACCATTACAACATAACCCTTTAGACTTATATTGGTCAAATCCTTGCATTGATTATTTTCTCTTTGGGTGGATGGCAACTCTATGGTGGGGATTTGTATGTAGGTCATGCTCAGATAAGTGCCTTCGTCACCACTACACAATAGTACATTGGAATTTCCTTTCTTGAACCTTTACTTCATTTTTTATTGTTAGGGTTTCTTAGTGATTATTCCATTTCCACGTGGAATATTGATAAAAGAAATGTAAAAAACAATTTTTTTTTAGTTAACTCCTACTAACATACTTATGGAATAAATGTTTGATGACATTACTTCAAGTGTGAAATTTTTTGTTTTTTTCTTATAATACATTCATTGAGAGTTGTAGTAGAAAGATTCTTATGTTGAAATCCATCATGTAAACTTTATTTAAGCTACATTTAGGAGGCATCATGGATTTTTTGTGATTTACACAACTTTTGTTTTGATAGTAAATGATATTGAATTCTTTTTATAACTGAAATGATTTATTAATGTAGTGTAGAAAAATGCATACCTTTTCATTTTCACACTTAGCTTGGACCTATTTTAGGACCCCTTGCAAATAAATTCCCTTTAGGTCACTTATTATGGGCCCCTAATACCCATTTTGGTGCATCCCAAGGCATATTTCATCTATAAAGTTGACCAAAATCCATAAACAACTATTAATCTTGGTAACCTACCTTCCAACTTTACAAAATAAGGCTTGTGGGACCAAGACACCCTTGGTGGTGTCTTAGTCCCCCTTAGTAGGACCAAGACACCACCTAGGGCATCTTAGTCCTGAGTTCTTTATTTTCAAGAATTAAGAGTGGGAAATGAAAATATTTTAATTAATTTGACATTTTATCAGCCTTTGGGATCTAATACTCAGGTTATTAGATAGGAATGCCTATAAAAGTAAGATTCACACCCAATTTTCACCTAAGAAAATAAGTTTTGAATTTAAAGAAAGTTGAGACAAGAAAGTTTGAAGGAGAGTTTCAAGAAGAAAGG
>VDFB02253259.1:0-12924 GCA_007258455.2 Sequoia sempervirens | reverse complement strand
TATCTGAAACCACTCTCAAACATCCTAAAACTATATACATGAAATATAACTTAAAGTATAAGAAAGTAAACACCTATATGTAAATTTTTATTTCATGTATATAGTTTCATTGAAAGATAACAAGAAGAATGAAAAAAAAAAGATGAAAACAAATTCAATGTAGAAAAAAATACGAGCGCGTTATAACGTGCTCACATTTTTTCAATGCATTCATATAACACACTCGCATTTTGTCAATACATTCAAATAACACAAGCACATTATAACACGCTCATGTTATATCTTTCTTTGGGAATCCCAAAGCCTTGGACTTGATATTTTCCTTGGAATACCAACCCAAAGGCTTGGAGGGCCTTCCCAATGACTAGAGATGTGTTTTTGTAAATTCTACAATATTTCACATAATCAGGTTTGTGCTTACCATCAAGATTGCATGTGTTTCAATGTCGAACAAATCAAACACCTGGGTAATGTTAGGCTCTCTCTTAGCTATCGAATGATGTAATTTTTCATTTTTTGACAACGTTAAGCCTTTGATCTATAATTTCTTTTGTTTGTGTGTCTCCTTTTTGGAAAAAAAGAAGTGTTTGGTGTTTTTTTCATTCTAAATTAATCGTTCATTGAAATTTCAAATAAATTACATGTTTAGAAACTAGACTCCATTCTACAAATAAAAAAAAAATAAAATTCAATTAGTTTCCAAAATTTGTAGGGGTAGCACGACCAAAATTCTATTTTTCAGGAAGTGTCAACTTTGAAAATTAGTAAAAAATGAAATATTCATTAAAAAATTATTAGAAAAATCATGCATCAAGTACATAATGTTAGCTAATTTCTCACTGAAGTGATTTTAAAAATACTAAAAAAATGTTCACCATGCTACATTCCCACAAAAGTTGCTATGTTATGTTTTTTTGACAAAAACAACTAATTTTTGTGGGTCCCTCTTTTTAGCCCCTTAATCTTAACCATTTTCAAAATAAATTAGTAGTTTAGAAAGTAGACTTAGAGCACTACGATTTTTGTTTTTGTTTAATCTCAAAAAATTTGAGTGTAAGTATCCTCAATTTCACATCCAAGGTCAGTATTTCCTTATTTCAAAAAAAAAGTGGCCACTTAAGCCCCCTTTTGGCCCCCCACCTTTCTGTATTTACCCATTTATGCTAGAATTCAGCATGCCACAAGTCTTTATCCATAGGAATATATAATATATATTTAGGAATATATCATATTAGGATTATAACATTCCCTTCCCCTTCAAAAATGAATTTCCCTCAATACTTAGCAACTCTAAAATCTTTCTTATGAATCATTCATCATTTCATGTTGCATCGTCAATTAGAAATTTTTTCCACTTGATTAGGAATTTTGAGGTGGGTCAATTTTCCAATCGAATTTTGGAAATTTTGTGAAGTTTTTGTGTATTTTTTATGAATATTTTTATATAATATTAGTGAAAAATAGATGAGTGGGCCGACAAAAATAAGGACTATTAAATAGTATATCTAGAAGAAGCTAGATTACATCAATATTATTTATCTTTTACATCCCCATAATTAATTCCATTAATATTTTTTTCCTAGTGTCATATTGGAATGCCTAACATTTTTAAGAGGTGTAGAGTCTTTCTTATTTCCTTTTTACTTTGCTAACATATCAAATATTCTACCACAAATGTTAGTATATTCATTTTAATACATTCTCAAAAGAAATGATACTTTATAGGATGATAGGTATGTTGAAAGAATCAAGGAACACTTTGATGTGTTGTCATTGATGTCAACTTTAATTATTGACACTTTTATCTAATCTAGTAAACAAAATGAAGATATCTTAATCCGATAATTTGGTCTGGAATTGCTTGTGTAATAAGATCAGTGTATGAGGTTATAGTATATTATTCCTAGCTACTAAATGGACCTATGATCAATTTTTCAGTGATTTTGGATAAACAAACTAAAAGTTACAAGTAAAAAAAGTTTGACATATAGTTTTTGGCTTTATACAGTGTAAATGGGTATGAGTAATCTAGTTTGCATTCCTCCAGTGTTTTGATTTAGACTCTACAATTTTGGGATATGGTTTATAGATGTTTGTACACTATATATTACTGATGGTGAGTGTTTACATTATCAGATGGATCATTGAGGTACATGTGTTTAGTTAACTTATTTTGTGATTAGGTCTAATTTTTGGCTAGCCTAATACTTGATATGTGTTGAGAAGTTTAATATGTACTACATATGTTAAAGGGATCTATTTTAGGTCCATGCTGACCTATACTAAGTTTTGCATGGTTGGTTTGAGCACGAAGAAGATTTTGGATCAAGTATGAAGTTGACAAGGTAGTGATGAATTAAAATAGGCTACATCTAATTATGCCAACCTAATTGATGTACACTAGTAGAATTTAGAAAATAAATGAAGTTAAAAAATTTTAGTCACAACAACTAAAAATGACTAAATTCTACTCATTTTTTGCAACACAGCTATAAATGACTAAATAAATGACTAGTTTTTTGCATCAAACTTTTTTTTTAAGAGAAAATCTTCCTAGCCATCAATTTAGGCTATAGTTGACACATATGCATACAAAGTTATATATATATATATATATTATAAATGTGTAACAAAAATCAAATGATATAAGACCACCATTTTCCCACAATTTTTAATTACTACTTAGAATAAATAGTTTGGGAAAACAAACAAAGGTTGAAGGGTTTTGAATATGGAGATATTGAGTAGTAATCAAAGGGCTTACCTAGTGGAGGAATCTCCTGCTAGTAGTGCTTCAAGGTACGGGTCTAGAATGTGGCCAGATCTAGCCTTCTATCAGACAACTCCCCACCTAGAAGTATGTCTTGAGGATTTTGAGCTTTTTGATGTGGATCATCTTAGAGGTAAGAAACCATTCTTAATTTTTTTAGGGTATTTGAAAAATTTGATGTTGGGTGTTTTTGTGAAGTACTATTTGGCTATTTGAATTTTTTGATGTTGGTTGTTTAGTTATTGGATATCTAGGTATGTTTAAAAATTGATGCTTAATATTTTTTATTGGTTGTTTGGGTATTTCAATGTAGGGTTTTCAATTGAAATGGGTATTTTAAAAAAATGGTACTAGATGGTTTTTGCTATCAAGATAATATTTTTTCTGGGAAACAAATGTGGTCCCAACCTTTTTCTTTTATTACACATAGTTTTGTAAATTTTGATTTTGTTATCATTTTCCTGAGGCATTAAAAAAATTGATGTTTGGTGAACCCTTTTTTATTGACTATCTTGGCATTAAAAAAAGGACATTGGGTGCTTTCTTTATATGGATATTTAAAAAAATTGGTATTGGGTTTTTTCTTAATTGTTTAGTTATGGTTTATGTCTCTACAAAGGCCTAGGGTTTGTATCCTAGTCATGCTCTTACCAAAAGTATTAAAAAATAGTCTTAAATCTTGGGTCAAAAAATTTGTTGTCTTGATAGGGTGTGGTATGATCTTGGATTGTATCCTAGAGTGTGTGGGAAGTTTGTGCTTAATCATTAAGGTATGTAAATTGGGTTAGGGAAATGTATCCTATATAGCATGGGTCTTGCTTTAATACTTCCCATGATGGTTATTAGAAGATCACATTATTATAGTTTATGGTAACCCAAGATTGCATTCAAGTATGTAACAAACTTGGTCTGTAGTTTAAGTTGTACACTTTTAATTAACATTCATATGGTTTAGAAAATCTTGATCGCTCTCTAGAATAGCCCATTAAACATGGGTTGTTCTTGAATGCACTACATAATTGATATAACAAAACCACTCTACATATCAACAAGAGTTATAGGCTCTTTATTGCAGCAAGAGGTAACCGCTCATGGATCATGCTATCATTAGATTGTAACATGTTAAATCTGAGTCAACCTGAATGCATCCAATGATTATTGACACCTAATTTTGATGACAATGATTAATTTATGCATGAATCAAGTGCTCATATGAGTGCCTCCATTTCTATCACAACATAGCCACATTATACTTGGGTCACATATGAATGCATCCTATATTTGTTATAGAACACCTTTGCCGCATGACCAATAGATATGGATCACATAATTATAGTCACAATAATTTGTTCCTTGGTTGTGCTCTTATGGTGATTCCATTACCATTACAACATAACCCTTTAGACTTATATTGCTCAAATCCTTGCATTGATTATTTTCTCTTTGGATGGATGGCAACTCTATGGTGGGGATTTGTATGTAGGTCATGCTCAGATAAGTGCCTTCGTCACCACTACACAATAGTACATTGGAATTTCCTTTCTTGAACCTTTACTTCATTTTTTATTGTTAGGGTTTCTTAGTGATTATTCCATTTCCACGTGGCATATTGATAAAAGAAATGTAAAAAATAATTTTTTTTAGTTAACTCCTACTAACATACTTATGGAATAAATGTTTGATGACATTAGTTCAAGTGTGAAGAATTTTGTTTTTTTCTTATAATACATTCATTGAGAGTTGTAGTAGAAATATTCTTGTGTTGAAACCCATCATGTAAACTTTATTTAAGCTACATTTAGGAGGCATCATGAATTTTTTGTGATTTACACAACTTTTGTTTTGATGGTAAATGACATTGAATTCTTTCTATAACTGAAATGATTTATTAATGTAGTGTAGAAAAATGCATACCTTTGCATTTTCACACTTAACTTGGACCTATTTTAGGACCCCTTGCAAATAAATTCCCTTTAGGTCACTTATTATGGGCCCCTAATACCCCTTTTGGTGCATCCCAAGGCATATTTCATCTATAAACCTGACCAAAATCGATAAACAACTATTAATCTTGGTAACCTACCTTCCAACTTTACAAAATAAGGCTTGTGGGACCAAGATGCCCTTGGTGGCGTCTTAGTCCCCCTTAGTAGGACCAAGACACGGCCTAGGGCATCTTAGTCCTGAGTTCTTTATTTTCAAGAATTAAGAGTGGGAAATGAAAATATTTTAATTAATTTGACATTTTATCAACCTTTGGGATCTAATACTCAGGTTATTAGATAGGAATGCCTATAAAAGTAAGATTCACACCCAATTTTCACCTAAGAAAATAAGTTTTGAATTTAAAGAAAGTTGAGACAAGAAAGTTTGAAGGAGAGTTTCAAGAAGAAAGGAATTGAAGTCTTGGAGTAGCCCTCTATTGTGTTTTTGCAGGTTTTTCAATTCCATTTTTAATTCAAGATCTAGCATTTCCAAATACTAATTATGGATGCCTATGGAGGATCATTAGGGTTTCTAGGTTGGAGATGCAACTATCCATACTTTGAAGCCTAAAGACTTGTTTCTTGATTGATTCCATCTTCCATTATTGTTTTATTTTTTGCCTAAGGAAGGTTATTTACAGGTTCAGATTTGAAGATTTAGTGAAGAAGGAAGTGCAAACCTTGGACCTTGAGACCATATTTAGCGATTTCATAAGTTCAAAGTGAGACTAAGTTGCCACCTAGGGTGTCTTTGTCCTCCAAGTGGAATTTTGTAGAGATTCGTTTAGATCCTGTTCTGACATCCGAAGATTCTACATTTGCCTCGAAAAATAGCAACGAGACTAAGACAATAGTAAGGGTGTTTTAGTCCTCCATAGAATATTTTGATAACATTTTTTCATTTCTAGAATCCTCATTAAATTTCCAAACTTCCCAGGTACATACATCATAACTTCTTATTGCTTAATTTCATCATAATTTACATCCTTCATTTAGCTTGTATTAATAGGTTTTGCAAGTTGAATGTTAAAGTGTCTTTTCTAAGCTTTTACTTGGTGGTGAACCCATCAAAGCTTAAAGAACCCTCTCCTAGGTCTTCCTTGTTGAGAATCAACTCATATTTGAGGTTGATAGTCAATCCAATTTGGATTCCTAGGATATTATTGAATGACCAAAGGAGAATAAGGTGGTTGTTTGTTGCATTGGAATCATGGTTCCGCTCTTGTTGTCATCAAATGTCTATCATTAGGTGGCATGGTACTTATAAATTCCTTATGATGGACTTGTGCAACTTGATGTGGTTGGATTTATACCTTGATTCAACCTCCATAAAGGAAGTAGAATCAAAGGGGGGCATACATCTACCCTTGAATTTAATTTTCTAGGAAAGTTAGATAAGAGGATTATATTTGAGTTGCTAATGAATCTGTGATGCAGGATGTGATTCCTAACATTGTGGTTTTTTAGGTAACTATAGTGGGGGATTCATTCTCCCTAATGAATCCATATGATTATCCTTTTATAAAGTTTCTTTTTGATGTACTTGAGCTTGCATATGCACATAGTGTCATATGGGCACTAAAGTGGGGGCTACATGTAGCGTAGAAAATGCATTCCTTTTCATTTTCACACTTATTTTGGACCTATTTTGGGACCCCTTGCATTCAATTCCCTTTAGGTAACTTATTATGGGCCCCTCAGAACCCTTTTGGTGCATCCCGAGGCATATTTCATTTGTAAACCTGACCATAATCCATAAACAACCATTAGTCTTGGTAACCCACCTTTCAAATTTGTAAAATAATTCTTGTGGGACCAAGACACCCTTGGTGGTGTCTTAGTCTCCCTTAGTTGGACCAAGATTCCACCTAGGGTGTCCTAGTCCTGAGTGCTTTATTTTTAGGAATTAAGAGTGAGAAATAAAAATATTTGAATTAATTTGACATTTTATCGGCCTTTGGGATCTAATAATTAGGTTATTAGATAGGGATGCCTATAAAAGTAAGATTCACACCCCATTTTCAACTAAGCAAATAAGTTTTGAAGTTAAATAAAGTTGAGACAAGCAATTTTGAGGGAGAGTTTCAAGAAGCAAGGAATTGAAGGCTTGGAGCAACCCTCTATTGTGTTTTTGCAAGTTTTTCAAATCCATTTTCAAGTCAAGATCTAGCATTGCCAAAGACTAATGATGGATGTGTTGAATTTCTCTTTGTGGCATTTGTCCTTGATGTCAAAACATTGTCAAAATAGTTTGGTTGTTATCACCATTCTAGTTGGCATCATTTGATTCTCATAGATTTGACATTGTGTTCTCATAGTTTTTATTTTCTTCATTGTCATTGGCATCATTGTTTAGTTTGCACATGGTTCCTACATATTCAATTTTATGGAATTTAGTTGTTTTGGATAGTGTTGTTGATTTAGTTTATATAATTGTACTGATCATTCAAACTTGTGTGTAGGACTTGGAGCATTGATCACATTTGCATACATACTCTGGCATATACTTTGGCAAGGTATACATTTACAGGTTCAAGTTGATAATGCAGATTTCTATTACATATCTCATGGAATTTTTGACTTGGCAATATCCTTATGTCAATGGTTTCTACACAGGAATTATAAGGTGACTTTGATGATCAATGTTGAAATGTTCATAAACATCTTGTATGGTCATTTAGTGTGACTTATATTATAAGCCTAAGTTGATTTTTTGAAAATCAAGTTATATGTTTATTTGGTCGAGATCCTCCACATTTTGCATATGATAATGCATCGTCATTTTTCTAAACACTTTACATGGCAATGACCTTTTAAAACAACATGGCTTTAGGCTTTATATGCATAATGTTTTGGTTGCATGGTCAGCATTTGCAATACGCTAAAGCACATGTGGTAATTAGGTATCTTTGTGAGACAACTTAAGTCGTTATGACTTTGTCTCAAGGTATATGATAATGACTTTGGTATCAGGGTTATATTTTTTCATGTTTTGAGGCATACAATGGAAAGGAATTTATTTTTTGTAACATCATTTGATATAGTTTGGGTCGGGCATATTATATTGCAATGGTTATAATGTTAATGTTTCAAATGAAAGCCATTACATGGCTATTGGCTATCATTCTATCAGTGATCACATCCTTGCTTGTTGACCACAACATATTATATTTCATATCACTCATATGTGTCAGCCATATCACACCAAGTATGCTTCATTTATCAGGCTTATCATTGTTTTCACTGAGCATTTATTACACCATCGAGCATACCATGTTATTATTTGTATTGGCTACATCACATTATACTTACAAGGAAGTTGACTTTGCATTGTCATGACAGTAACATTTGTTGTCAAGTTGTAACGACAACCATCATTATGTTTTGTTAATCATGCTATTAGACATCAAGTGATTATTGTTATTTGATTAGGATCCTTTCAGATTTTAAACATTATCAAAAAAGTGAAAAGGCATTCAATAGTCTTTGCTTTGAAAGGATTTAAGGAAAAGCCATTATTTTTGTTTTTGATTTGAAGAGGTATCACAGCGCCGCCATAGAGAATATGAATCTATAGTTTTTAGTTGGTTTTTGAGCTGAAAGATGGATGAGATTAAGTGAGACTGTTATGAAGGTTTTACGCAGTCAGTTGGTAATGTTTTTCCTACCATGATAGGTATTTGGTTTTCAGTTTGGAAAATCTTGCATCAGTTTTAAGAAACTGATTTTGTGGTTAAGAATTTGTTGAAGATTAGTTTCAGTTTGTGTTTAACCTGAGTTTATACTCAAGGGTTTATTTTTTAGCAACTATACATTTGATTTATTTGGATATTCTTCAAACCCATTATGGGTATCATGATTTAACTACATTATTTTCCAGTTTATCAAAACCCTAGTTATTGTGGATATGGGTTTTTGAGAAAGATAATTGTTTTATGTTCATTGTATAAATATATGGATCAAATCCATGACTCAAGGAGAGAAGAGAAGAGAGGAAAAGAGGGTTTATTACTGTAATATCATTTTGTATTTAAAAGAGAAAAGAGGGTTTATTACTATGATATCATTTTGTATTTAAAAGAGAAAAGAGGGCTTATATTGTATATGTCAGTGGTTATATGACAAAGATTACATTGGGATTTTCAGTGAGAGTATTTGTATTGTCATATGCAAATACATTTTGTAGTGAGAATTATTGAAAATATTATTCTTGTATCCTATTGTGCTTCTAATTGAAGTGGGTGCTTAAGTTTGTTATTGGATTTGGTGCTCCACATTGTTATTGGAGTTGGTTCTCCACATTGTTACTCAGTTGGTGCTCTGAAAAACATTGTAATAAGTTAATAATTAAGCCTGTAAGGAATTTTGGAGTGGTTTTTCTACCCCAAGAGGGTTTTCCCCTCGACAATTTTTTGTCTCTTTTTGTGGTTTGTGCCTATCTTGCATAATATTTCTTTCAATCATTTTTTTCTTTATCATTGTTTGAATTTTCCTTAAAGTTCAAGGTTCAGTTGTTAATGTGCAAAGTTTGAAGGTTAAATTATGTCATTAGAAAGTTTGGTATACTTGCAAAAGAAAACATCAAAAAGTTGTTCATTCAATATTATATGAACACTATCCATCATGATTTAACATTAGCTGTTAGGTATTCATGTTGTATTTGATTAAGTCATTATTCCAATCATTCAAAGTTTAGTTTTTACATTGCATATATAAAGTCACATTTTGTACAAGATCAAAAAGAGTTTAAATATCATTTCACGTCATCATTTTTTTTTAAATATATTACTCTGATTCACCCCCCTCTTAGAGTAATTCCCTTCCAATAGTATTCCTATGGAGGATAATGAAAGATTCTATGTTGGAGATGCAACTAGCCATACTTCCAAGCCTAATGAATTATTTCTTGATTGATTCCATCTTCCATTATTATTCTATTTTCTACCTAAGTAATGTTATTTATAGGTTTAGATCTGAAGATTCAATGAAGGATGTGTAGACCCTAGAACTTGAGACCACATTTAGAGATTTCATAAATTCAAAGTAGGACTAAGTTACCACCTAGGGAATCTTAGTCTTCTAAGTGAAATTTTGTAGAGATTTGTTTGGATCTTGTTCTGGCATCTGAATATTTTGCATTTGTCCCAAATAATAGCAGCAGGACTAAGACAACAGTAAGGGCATCTTAGTCCTCCATAGAAAATTTTGATAGAATTTTTTCATTTTTTGGAATCCTCATCACATTTCCAAACTTCCTAGGTACATACATCATAAATTCCTATTTCTTAATTTCATCATTTGCATCCTTCATTTAGATTACACTACTAGTGTGGACAATGGAAATGGAATGCACAACTTCCTTTATTTGCACTAAAAGGGGAATGAGGGAAGAGGGATCCCATTTCACAATGCTCACACTCAAGAACAAACCCTTGAGATTCCAATTCAAAAGATATTGAAATGATCAAAAGAGATTGATAAAAGGAATTAACTACTAATGAAAAACTTATTAAATGCAAGATGTTTGAAAACATGTTGTGATATGCAAAATGACCTAGAAATGCAAAGAAACTATAATAGAAACTTATGAAATTGAAAGTGTGCACCTGGAGATTGGAAAAGGATGGAATGGAGCTCTCGAATCCTGAAGAAGCAATTGTTGATGGAAATTGGGACTCATACACCAAATTTGGTGACTTAGTCCTATTTTGGAAAGATTGCTAGAACGAGTTCCAAACAACTAGGTACTTTGAACTACAAAAATCTCTATTTGAGTCTGGGTAGTGGGACTCATTCACCACTGATGGTGACTCAGTCCTCTTCCTAATTTCTAGAAATTCAAAAGTGGAATCTATAGCCCTTAGTCTGCACTTCTACTCCTAACAGGTTTCTAGATTCAAAACTAGAAAATTCGACTGATAGTTGTTCTCCAAGCTTCTCCTAGGTTTTTGAAAAATTTGAATGACTTCAACAAATTTATGGAGAATTTTCCAATCTTTCTCTTTGATAAATCTACAACCTAAACCTACAAATCACATGTGAAGAGAAGGAAAAATTGTTGGGGGTTAGTGAATAGGGATTTACCTTGGTCAAACCCCTTGTTGGTAATTAAACCCTTGAAAATGAAATAAAATATGGAAAGAGAATGATGAATGAACAAAGACAATGCTACAACTCACCAAACCCTTAAAGTAGAATTCTGCAAACATGTAAGTAATGGCTCCAATGATCTTGTAGACAAGTTGCTGGAATGCTAAATCACTTGATTGCTTGTTGGAATGATTAGGAAATTGGGGAGAATGAAATGAGTGGAAAAACCCTATATTTATACATAATTATGCAATAATTCTTGAAAATACCACATCACAAACTGACCTTAGATCTTAGAAAATAAAAACCCGCTAAAAATTTGAAATTATTTTGAGTTTGTACTTAAAGGATCATTTGCCCCTAATGGTAGATACCTAGGTCCACCAAAATTTTAAATTGGATTTTGAATTTAGATATTTAAATGATGTTTATCTGAGTTATTTTCAAGAAATACATAAGGAATGCAAAGTGTAAATGATTAATTAAGCCCATAAAGAAAGGGTCAATTATTAATGAAAAGCCTAGAAAAATGTAAATTTTTGTGACAGCACTTTTACAACACTTTGAAATAAGGCTTGGTAAGTGATAAAAAGAGGTTATTTAGGTGAAATACATTAACAAGATCCTAGAATAGTATGAAAGTGTGTTACAAAACTTCACAACATGTTTGTAAGGAATCGTAAAATTATTATTAATTCATAAGGGACCAAGACCTAACGTGAATGTGTTATCCACATTACAAAATTAAATCAAGGTGCAATTAAGTTAAAATCACAAAGAGGACCCAAACAAGACAGGAAAAGTAGAAGGGTTACTTTTTCGGTGTCCACATTTAGCCACCACTTTAGTAAGATGATGAACCTGGTTCAAACTCACACTAAAGTAGACCAATACACATCAAGAGGGATTCCCATGAATCAATGCTAGAAAGATGGGACAACAACGATCAAGAGGGGTGATCAAGCCCTCAGAATCAAGATCCCATGTCAAACCATCATAAGCACAAAGGGAACACACATGGTATCAAGAAAAATGAGAAGGCACAAGCATACAATTCCAAAGATGAAAGAGAAAAATAAAGTAATCAGATCAAGATTTGACTGTTTGTCCAACACGATGTGGATCAGATCTAGGATGTTTGTTTGAAAAATGCATGCTCACTCTAAGGTGATGAAACTCAGGGCTATCCGTTGGGTGAGAAGTCCTAAAAGGTGAGAAACTTACACTCATTGCTCGTATGGATTCACACACACAAGTGGCAATGGGGAAAGTCATGCCTCAGTGAGGCTTCCCGCTCAACCATACCAAAGTTATACTCCCTAATAACTTTAATAAGACGCCACACAAAAATGATTTTTTGAGCTTTATTAGGAAAGAAAAACTTCATATGCTTGAAACTCATAGACATTGTAAATGGTGTAAGGAATATTCAAATGGATTTTGCTTAGTTCATGCAAGGTCTCCTCTTAGGGAACATTGTACTTAACATCTTCAAGAGAGGACAAATGCAAGGTCTCATCTTAGAGAACATTGTAATTAATGTTTCGAAAAGAGGACAAGTCAAAGAAATATCATGCTCTTAGAGGAAATCAAATCCAATGACACTACCAAGAAAAGGACACATCACAAGAAGAAAAAAATCACACAATGAATTATGAGTGTTGATGTATGCCCCCACTTGAAAGTGGTTGCTAACATCATTAATTTGAGCAATTGCTTTAAAGTAGAAGAAGACACAATAGCTTATTTGGAAATCCCTATGCCAAGTCATATGTTTCCGAATGAAGCCACATCATGGATAAGTATGTAACATGCGAGCCAACTTAAGGCACGTCATCCACATCACAAGCTTGCTCTTATATGTTCATGAAAGGTTAATGACTAGCCAAAAGAGATAATGACAAGTGACATACAAAGACAAGGCTACTTAACCCCTTTCCCCCACTTAGTGCAGGACAAAGATGAGCCTGGAATGGATGATGATATATTGCTCCTTGCAATAGTGAGTATGCTATGATCCTACAAATATTACATGGAAAGAAGTGGCACAGAGTAGTAACTAATGTTATTTATATTGAT
>VDFB02253258.1:0-14940 GCA_007258455.2 Sequoia sempervirens | reverse complement strand
TCTTTAACCCATCCTATTTCACTTAATTGATTAAATTATCTTAGCTATTTAATTAATTGCATCATTTTAATCTATTTTCCTGATTAATTTAAATTGGGTTAGTTCACCCCTTTTTGTGCTAACATTTCATCTCATTAAATTAAATACATCAAAATATTTAATTTAATTCCCTAAGTCCTATTATTTAATTAAATAACCCTAAGTTATTTAATTAAATATCATTTCATCTCCCCCCCCATTTATTAAATCATTTAATTTAATGAATAAGCACTTTAATTCTTCCAATCCCCTAATTGCATGATTAAATCTTGTTTAATTAGCAATTAATCTAACTTTCCTCTAAGCAAAGGGAATATTCCCATAGAATATTCCTTATCCTCTTTTTGCACAATTGAAACTTTGTTTTAATTTGTAAATTTCCTTTTTCCTCACCCATGAGAATATTCCAAAAGAATATTCTTATTCCTTCATCATTTGAAAAAGGTTTATTTTCACTTGGCTTCTCGAGCAATTTTTAACCCTCAACCTTTTGAACAAGTCACCTTTGACTTGTGTGAGTAGGTCAAAAGTGTGTTTGTTTGAGGCAAGTGTGAACCCTTGATTAGAATCTCATCATGCATTCTCATCCATTGATGAGAATTCATGATCAACGCCTCTCATCTCCTTCATCTTGGATCACTGATTAAACTTTTTGATCTCAACCCTTTATTCCTCATTTGCTCTCCTATAAATAGGTCACTATTTGGAGAAAAATGGATCCATATTTTTCAAAGAAAACTTATGCTGTTGAAACTCATCCATCCATCTTTCAATTGCAAACTTATGTTGTTGAATTCACTTGTATCCATACTCTCATATTTACTCACTTTTTAGCTTATTTTTAGTTATTTTCAATTGCATAATAGCTTAGAGCATCCATTAATGGCTTCCATGCATCCATCTTAGTTTGTATATGAATTAGGGTTTTAGTATTTTAGCATAGTTTTAGCTTAGATTAGCTTAGAAATAGCATAATTAGTGTATTTCTAGCATAAAATCATGGTAACTTAGCTTGCATCATGTTCATTTTTAGCATAAACTAAATTTTCATACATCAATTACAATGGTTTCATTGATTATCTTCCATATAATCAATTGAAACTCACTCACTGATCACGGGATTGGGAAAGGGTCGTCGTTTCACATCAACACGACACCAATTCCACAATGGGATAAGTTTCAGATGGATTAGAGTAGATGTTTTAAAAGATTTCATAATTTAATATGTTAGGTTTTGATAAATGTTTAGTTTTAATTTCATTTGAATGATCTTGTTGAGATTTGAGTATTAGTGTCTCCGTTATGTTTTGATTCTTCATGGATCAAGCGTAATTTAGCCAATACTGATATCCTTGGTCACAAGATCAACAAAATCACGCACATGTTGTGGACTTATTCTAGAACAACAAAGCCATTACTGAGTTCATTGGAATTCAACATGGTATACCACAAATATATCATGAGGCCAATTTTGTCATAGATCTAGAACAAGGAGCATACTTTAGAGGGGAGATTGTGTCCTCCAGTCATCAAATCATGAAAAAGGAAAAAAAAAGGACATATATAAGGGTGAAAACCTCTATGAGGCACCTAAAGATGGAGGATTCAATCTCCCCATCACAAAGTATGAAGAACAATTAGTAACTTTGGTTGAAGGTTCAAAACCTATCAACGTGGGAACCACAAAGGAACCTAAGGTAACATATTATGCAGCTTTCTTATATCTTGATGAAAAGGTCAACTTCTCAGCATTCATCAATGAACGAAAGATCAACTTCACCTGGACATATGTAGATATGTCTGGGCTGGATCCAACTTTAGTAGTACAACATCTAATGGTATTTCTTGCATCAAAACCAGTTAAGAAAAAGCTTCATAAGATGCACCCACAAATAGCATTGTCAGTAAAGGTGGAGCTCCATAAACTATTGGATGTGGGATTCATTAGACCTATAGACTATCCTGAGTGGGTATCCAACCTCGTACCAGTATCAAAACCCATTGGGGGCATATAGATCTATATAGACTTTAGAGATATTAACAAGGCATGCCCTAAGGATGACTTCCCCTTCACAACATTGACATAATAGTGGATCTAACTACTGGTCATGAAATGATTTCACTAATGGATGGATTTTCCAGGTACAACTAGATAAAGATAGCCCCTAAAGATCAACACAAAACAACTTTTACCTGTGCTTGGGGAAATTTTTGCTCGAACGTCATGTCATTCGGCTTGAAGAACATAGGAGCCACATATCAAAGAGAAATGACTACCATATTCCATGATATGTTGCACATCACCATGGAGGACTATGTAGACAATTTGTTGGCTAAGTCAGTCATAAGAAATAAACACTTGGCTAACTTAGCTAGGATATTTGAAAGACTAGAGGAATATAACTTGCATCTAAATTCAAAGAAATATGTGTTTGACGTAACATATGGGAAACTGTTGGGCTACATTGTATCCAAAAGTGGCATTGAGGTGGATCTCACTAAGGTTAAGGCTATCCTAGAAATGCCTCCCCCGAGAACATTGAAACAACTGTAAGTCTACAAGGCAAGCTTCAGTATATCAGAAGGTTCATTGAACAACTAGCAGATAAATGCCATCCATTCACATACCTGCTCCACAAAGATGTAACATTAAAATGGGATGGAAGGTGTGATCAATATTTTCAATAGGTAAAGGACCATTTTATCACTCCCCCGGTATTGATGCATCCAATTTAGGATAAAGAAATGATTTTATATGTATCCACAACAACAACAGCTTTGAGAGCTTTATTGGCACAACTTGATGAACAAAATAAAGAATGAGCAGTTTACTACATTAGTCATACCCTGGTTGGCTATGATTTGAATTATACACCCATTGAACGAGCATGTCTATCATTTGTCTTCACAACATAAAATCCTAGGCATTACATGTTAAATAGACAAATCAAGTTGATATCTAAGATAGTCCCCTTGAAATATATATTGGCAAAAGAAGCTCTTATAGGAAGAATCGCTAAGTGGGTCATGATACTTAGAAAATCTGACATAGAATATGTCGATAGGATAGCCATCAAGGGACAAGTGATAGTAGATTAGTTAGCAGAAGCACCAATTGAAGATCACCAACTACTTGTAGCATAGTTTCTAGATGAGAGCATCCTGCTAACAACTTAGTTAACCCATTGGACTATGTACTTCGACGGATCCCATACTCAACATAGCTCAGGGGACAGTATCCTATTTCTCAAACCACAAGGAGATAGTATACCAAAAGCATACAAGATTTCCTTCCCCAGTACAAATAATATCGATGAGTATGAAGCACTGATCACAAGGCTAAAAATGGACGTGGAATGGAAAATTAAGGAACTGCAAGTCTATGGTAACTCCTAGTTAGTCATAAGGTAGGTCAACGAAGAATACTAGACTAAAGATGACAAGCTCATGTTGAATATAAGAGAATGGTGGACAATTTCAAGCAATAATTTTGGTCATCATCTTTGAACAAATCCCAAGGGTTAACAATAAAGTAGCTAATGCTATGGCTACTATCAGTTCACTCCTTGACATACTTGAGAACTTTCCTAGATATGAACCCCTAGTGGAGCAGTTGCTTATACGAGCATTCGGTATCCCAAAATGTGAACTCGTGTGTGATGTTGTTGGTCTTGAATCACCTTGGTATGAAGACACATTTTCTTATATCCAGCATGGAATCATACCACCCCACCTAACAACCAATCAAAAGAAAACCTTTGTCTGTTGGACTTCCCGATTTACCATCCTCGGAGATACCTTATATCGTTGAAGTATTGATGGTACATTAATCTGATGTCTCAACATGGAAGAAGCACAAACTACCTTGCAAGAGGTACATGAAGGTGTTTGTGAATCCCATGCTAGCAAGCCTAACCTAGTCCAAAAGTTGCTATGAACAAGGCACTATTAGCCATTGCTAGAGTAAGAAGCAATTCATTTTTACAAGAAGTTTCATCAATTCCAACAACATGGAGATGTCCTGCACGCACTTGTGCAAGAGTCACGTCCTATCACCACTCCATGGCCTTTCTCTTAGTGGGGATTTGAATTAATAGGAAAGATATCACCAACCTCATCTAACAAACAAAAATTCATCATCACTACCATAGAGTACTTTACAAAGTGGATAGAGGCTATTCCTTTAACTTATATCACTGTAATGTACAACCTCAAATTGCATATAATTTTTTTTATTTTACCAATAGAGTTGTTCAGGTATTTCATCAAACAGTTTGCTAGTTGCTGATATATGTGTCATTCTTCAAAAAAAAATTTAAATGGAAAGATATGCACTGATTTTTTGAAAGGACTCTTTCTCACACAAACACTTAACAACACACCAAATTAAATACATTATGGAAACTACAACAATGATTACTCCTAAGACTCATATTCATTTCATAAATGAAGTTCAATTCCCTTTACATGTGAGCAGGTATACAACATTTAGATTGCATAATAATGTATATGAAATACTTGAAATAGAAAATACCCAAAAGTTTGCTATTCTCAGAAACCACCTCTACTGAGTAGAAAAGTCAAAGGAAAATCGTCCAGTAATGCGTCCAACCTTCACACCACCGATGAAGATATCCGTCTAGTTCTGATGTTCACTGATATTTGAATAAAGGTGTTAACCACGATACTCCTAGCTTGTTTCTTTGTAAGAGTGAAATATTGTTATCTGAGGCCACGTTGGTTAATGATTCTTTTTCCAATGTGTATTTCCTCCAGAATGCCTTTCCCCCTTAACTAATATCAATGAATATTATTTGTAACTTTGAATATCACTCATTTTTTCCTCATTGCAAGATGGGATATTCACAATAGAAAACTTTGAATATGCTATACCTCCCCGCGGATCTTCCGCATACTGATTGCATGAATGAACAGATACCAGTCAACTACGGGTTCTCGACTCGTTCAAATACCAGAGTCTCAATAATTCCTCTTTGAACCCAGCCAAGGCCCAGTGGCCCTAGAAGAAAATTTTAATACACTTAAAGTTTGCCACAGCTGAGTCTCAGGCCAGCAAAACTGGATAGAAAGCCTCTTCCACTGTCAATAGTACCCACTGCTCTGCAGAAACAATGGTAATAAATGGCAGACTGAGTCCTCTCCACCTGGCAATCTCCTTGCAGCCCCAGTCAGTTGATTCTGTCACAAAGCACACAGTTTTCAAATGAATAGAATAAGAAGTTTCAGTGGCCTATAATTCCTGAATGAACTCCAATTTACTTTCAATTTTCCTCCAAGAGATTAAGTGATGGTTTGCAAAACCATGCAATTCATAATATTTCCTAGCCTTGATACAAATCCACACCACCTACAGTACTCTTGGTTTATATTTAATACTTCAATGGGCGGCCATTTCAATACATATTGATTGGATTAAGTGACTCCACTAACTGCCACAAAATTCTTCCTTTAACTATAATGACAAAATCAAACTCTACTAAACTCTTGATAAATATAATCTGATAACTACATAATTGTGGCTCTTAATGGTGCACCCTGTATATCCTTCATATCTTTCACCAACAACAAAAATTAACAATCATTTCATTCCTTCTATACATTTCCACTGGCAACACATACAATTCTTCATTTTTTCCAGTATCTCCCTTTATTAATATCAATTTCTAGCATTGCTCATGCAGTTTGGGAATGTAACGGTAACACCCAAATTGTGCTCACCTTGAACATCTTCTCAAGTTTTCCTCTACTCCTCCCAGTGATTTCACGTGACTATACATAGCCTCTTGACTATTCATGTTCATACACCATACTCCTATGAAAGTGATTAAAATACCAAGCCCGATCATTTATCTTCTCCTTTTCTCCTATAATAGCCACCATGAGCTATCTTGAACCTTTGTCATGTATAAACCAATTTCTGAGTAGATGGAAGATACGAAGCTAGAAAAAATATTTAAATCTCCCCAAGAATTCGACAATATATGAATATATACAACATCAACAAAAATTAAAATCTTCTAATAGACACCCATTGTAAACAAACAGTGAACAATTTTTTTCTTGAAGAGTTTTTATGCACCTGATATCATTCCCTCAAACTTAATTACTTTCACTAATTTAAGCTCCAACACAGCCCTTGAAGTAGGATTGTTAGCACCACCCAGGGTGTATCTTCCAACACTAGAGATGATATTCTCTGTGAGAAGAGAATTATGTCCTCACAAAGTTCTGGAAAAATATCTAGCCAAATCCTGTTACCAAAATTCCAAAATCTAGCCTGCTGTAAAATGCTCTCCCTCAACTTTTATTCTTTTCACTACGTAATACCTCCTGGTGTCTTCTTGAATTCCATCTTTTTTCTCCAATTCAATTTTTAATTCAATTCTTATTTTGAAAATCAAAAGTATCTTTATTTAATTTATATTAACCTTCCAACTTAAGTTACTTTTTCTCTATTAATTTAAGTGTCATTTTTTAATTTACTTTTTTTTACAACTTAAATTAATTACTTGACTTTATGTTGACACATAAAATGTGGGGAAATTATAGTCCACCCTTCTAAATATTGCTTTTCCTCAAGCAATGCCAACACAATCATAAAACTACCTGAACCAATTGTGATTCTAGGATCCCAAACCAATCTTCGAAAGTGACTACCTAGTTGCCATTGTGCCACTCTGATAAAAACCAATTGTTGATCAAACTAATTCTGAATTTAGCACACCTGTGACCCTACAAAGCAAGCAATCTATGGCTCAGAACTGATATCCCTTTGAATTATATTTGAAAATTATGCCATACTTCACTGCCATATAATCATCGATTTCTAAAATTTAAACACATCATTAGCCAAATCTGTAAAAATCAGAATTACAATACTGGAGCAACATCTGTAAGGAAGAAAATTTCCTGTATGTAAGTGACCAAAAATACTATGTTGGTGGTGTATTGCGTGGTGAATTTTGTAATGTGAGTAAATGAATAATAAAACCACACAATCAATGAAACGTATTATAGTAGAGAATTGAAATCACAAAACTAATCTAATTGAAACACAACAAATTCCCTAAAATCATTCCATTGTTTCCTATCTTCAGGGATTCATTCAATCATATTGGCTCTCAGATTTGTGTATGCACTATGACTGTTAGAATGACAACTTGAGGAATGAAATGCTAAAAGATGCAAGAAATTTATTCCTACATGATGATTGATAAACTATGTGATTAATGCCATGATATTATGTTGTAAATGATAATGGTGATGTGATAAGGATATGATGCAAATGTTGTATAAAACTACCATGATAATGGAAATGAAGCTATTAAACTAAGACGTGATTCTAAAATAAATGATTCTACAATGATAAATGATAAATGCTCCAATGCTCTATGCTCAAACACTAAATGCTCTCATGAAAATTATGCAGAGTAAGTTTGCTCAAAGATGGGATATCAAATGTTGGAGAATGATGCTATATTTATAAGATTTCCAAAGCATATTGTGATGTGGTAGCAACCAACGACCAGGATTTCAGCTGGAGAGATGAATGGTGGAGAATTAAGAAGTTAGAGGGAATAATGGAGATGGTTCCCTTTAAAAGAGCACTTTGCCAAGTGTTAGAGATAATAAATGAAATGGAAGAGCCAAGTGTCCAAGGTTGTTTCAAAATTTGTTGAGGATAATTCTAATTTAAATATTAAGAATATTTAAATTCATGAGACACTTGATGATGTGGCAAGAGGAAAATTTGGGGACATGTGACTAAATTCAAATGTGGAATTATTAAAATTTTGTGAGAAGATATTAATTAAATAAAACAAACTATTTGAATTTGCTTATTTAATTAAAATTAGAGGAATATGATTTAAGATAGAAGAATTAGGAAATGTGAACCATATAAATAAATTTAGAATTTATTTATAAGTAGACGAAATAAGAAGTTTATTAATTAAATACCTTGTATTTAATTAATTGATTATCTTGGCCGATTTTAGGTGTACACATTTTGCCCCTCTTTGAAGTGATGTGTTTACACATTGCTTCAAAGAAAAAAATTGTTGGTGCTGCTAACAAATTTTTTTGATATGCCCCAGACACTGATTTTCAAGTGATGATGGATATATTCCCCCTTAGGAGATAAATTGGTGAATTTTTGAAGTTTTTGGAGTTTTTAATTTTTTGAAATTTTTTATGATGCAGAGACAATTTATCTCTCGAAAAATGATACTGGACCTGCCAGGTGATGAATTGATTAATTAAGCCCCTTTGAAAAATAAAATAAATCAACCCCATTAAATTCCCACTTAATCACCCATTAAAAGATTAAAAGATGTGATTTATCCTCATTTGTGCATTTGCAATTTGAAAATTTGGAGTGATTGAGCAACCTATTGCAAATTGAGCAAGATGGTGATTTTGATCCAGACCCACCGATTCAAGCACTTGCGATGTCACAACCGCTCGACCGCATATGGACCTCTGGTATGTACCCCGAAAAACCCCCTCATGAATTTTTGAATGTCAATTTTCCCACATCGTTCATGTTTGAAATTCTGCCTTTTAGCGTTTTAGTGTATTCAGTCTCCGATGTAGCGCATCGGGTATCTGTTCTAGCACATAGGGTTAGGTTTTTAGTGCATAGAGCCAAAGTTGTAGCGCATCAGGATTTTTAGCTCATAGATGAAATAGTTTAGCGCATAGATTAAAAATTGTAGCGCATCTGGTTAATTGGAACATACGTGGCTAGATTTAGTGCATTTGGTGAATGTTTCAGTGCATGGGTAGATTTAGTGCATCGAAGGATGGAAATAGTACATTGACGAAATTTGATGGCGCATATGGTAATTTAGCGCATAAAGACCCTATTATAGCGCATCGGTAGAATTCTCTGGCACATCCATGTTTTTAGCACCTTGAGACCCTGTTTTAGTGCATCTAGGGTAGAATGATGAACTTTTGATTGTTCTCATTTTTGATGACTAATGATTGCGTTAGCCTTTGATTTGATGATGTTTGATGATGTTGATAGATTAGATGATGATTGATCTCATGATAGGTGAGATTCAATGATAGGTGAGGATCAATGATAGATTGATGTTGATTGACCTCATGATAGGCGAGGTTCAATGATAAAAGCTCACAAGATTTGATCAAAGTCTCATCAGAGCTGATTAGATTGATAGGTTGATTGATGTTGATTGATTGATTTGCTGATTTGCGATATGTTATGATGATAGGATCCTTCGACAGTCCTATAGATTCAGGAGCACTTCCCAAGGACTTGAAATTTGATTCCACATCTAGATCAACCTAATCTAAATGTGATTGGACGATCGGATTGACTTCTCTTCTTGACATGCCCCAGCATAGGATTAACAGGGGACTTCTGACCACTTTGGCAGAGAGGTGGCACAATGACCACAACACTTTCCACTTACCCACTGGTGAGATGACAGTGACATCGGAGGATGTTTATCGAATCTTGAGGATTCTAGTCGTTGGCAAGTTGGTTGTGTATGATTCCATTGAGCAGGGAGGTACCGATGCACTGAGGAGAGTATTCAAGGATGATCAAATTTGCGGCTATGAGATTCCATGGTGAGAGATGGTTGATGCATACATGACATTGCCATGCATGCTTGCTAGATTTATTGGAAGATTTCTATGTCCCAACCACAGGCCATAGGGACTCTCAGTTGGATGGGGCCAGATCTTGGAGAGCATGATCACATAGGGGACCAGATATTCTTGGAGCTCTTGCATGCTTGCACATTTGTACCATGATCTTCACCAGGTAGTCTATCTTAGAAGAGCTAGTTTGTCAGCTGGGGTCACACTGTTGTAGATATGGGTGTGGGAGCACATAGCCGTCACCTGTCTTGTTGCCGATAGACATCGTCCAACAGGGAGGCATTACGTTCATTGATACACAGGCCCGATTTTCTAGCATAAGCTGGGAAAACTAGAGTATTGAAGGAGGCTATTGGATGATCTAGAGATAGTGACATGGCGGCTGTACCTAGACTATGAGCAATGGTCAGAGGATGATATTGAGATGTCGTATGCGTGCTCATCAAGATACCTAATTGGGAGGACCTAATTCGTGATAGAGAGATTCCTTCTCAGGAGAGTGTTGTGATAGTATGGCAGAGTTTAGGGCATGCCCCAGGGAGTTACACTATATGTGCGACAACAACAAGACATTCCAGAGTGGGGGCCTGTGTTATCTTATGATGCAGCGGTTGAGGAGTACCAGGCATTACATGCAGTCATTTGGGATTATCATCTAGAGGTCATAGAGGATTTTATGTCAAAGGAGTATGCACAGTACTTCTTCGCACATCCTTTCCTGAGGATATCCAGTCCAGATGAACCGGTACCATTGTTAGATGATGATCCAACAGGTCATAGAGGATTTTATGTCAAAGGAGTATGCACAGTACTTCTTCGCACATCCTTTCCTGAGGATATCCAGTCCAAATGAACCGGTACCATTGTTAGATGATGATCCAACACCGAGACAGAGGAGGGGTGGAGGAGATGAGGAGGAGGAGGAGGGAGAGAGCAATGATGAAAAAGATGGGGATGGAGATGGTGGAGGTGGTGGAGATGGTGATGGCAGAGATGGTGATGAGGGTGGAGACGGAGGTGAGGGTGGAGGTGGACCAATGTTGGATATGGAATGGAGTGCCTCTAAGAGGTGGACGGAATAACATGGAAAGAAAGACTCAACAGAATGGAAACATGGAAGGAGAAGGATGGCAGACCACAACTGAAATAGTGGAAGGAATGGAAGAGGGAATGGACAAGGAGGTGAACAGGGAACGAGCGCTGGTAAGTAGGGCCACCACCTTGCAGAGATCCAAGGTTAGGGCCATTAGGTGCAGCCAAACGTACAGGGCCAGCACCATCGAGGGCAGTAGCACATAGCCCCGTTATGATCATTTCTGATGTACTTGAGATGTATACATTGATTCAGCTGAGACATTCTAATTTCTACCATTTTGATATTGATGTATCTCTTATATATTTGGACATCATTGTACTCTTGACATTATTATTTTGAGATTTATATGAGATGCAACAATGATTAGTGATCGATATGTGTTTATGATTTTATGATGGATGCCTATGATGAATGCATTTAATTTCTATGTTATGATTCCTATATGATATTTATGTGATGCTTATATGATGCTTATGTATGGATGCAATAATGCTATGATGATGTATGGATGATGGATTCTATATGTTCTCATGCCTAATGCTTTATGCTCTGAAATGGATGCAAATGAAATGTGATGCCCCTTATGTTTTTGTATTTTCTTGGTGCAGATATATGATTCTTCTATATTATATGGGATGAATTTGATTATACAAGTGAGATGTAATGCACTTATTTTTGTGTTTTCTAATGCAAATATTATGATGTAATGCATGGATTGAAGAATGATGAAATAATTTTTTCCAATGTATGTATGTATGATATGCAAATGATTATGCAACTATATGAGAATGATATGTTTTTGTTAATGTCAAATGTACTCAATCCATTAATGATAGAGATAACATCGTTTTAAAAATTGTGTCAGCCTTGGAAAATTCATAAATACATATGTAAACTAATATGGATGCAATCTAACTTAACCATGCATATCTGATATGCAAATGTTGTCATCGTAGGAGCTGATTTTTCATGCTTTCTATCATCATTGAGCCTTTAAAATGTTGAAAGTGAGTACAAGCATCGATGGTATAATTAGGCCATGATGACCTAAGTACTACTTCCATGATTTTTGATATTGCAAGTTAACACAAGCATCTAGGTATAATTAAACTAAGATGACCTGAGCATTCCTCGTGTAAACAAATAAGAGTTAATCATTTTCCTATGCAAATTTAGAATGTCATCAATGATACTTTGTAGAGCATGTCCCGCAACAATTTGCATAGTAGTAATGATTAACTCATAGACAATAGAAAAAAAAAATCATTCTCCTTCCTAGCTCTAGTTTAGGACATCATCGAGGTACTCCAAAGAAATGATAACAAAAATCAAAGTACAACAGTTGAACATTCATGCTAACATGATAAAGCCATGATTCAAAAAGAACATCATCCATTTAAATTTTCTTTGATTGATTGATTTTAGTTGTTTGATTTGGATGGTTGATGTTTACAGTTTATGATTGATGTTCAATGGTGATTTTTACTATGATCGTTGTGTTTGTTGTGTTGTCGTATTGTTGTTTGTCTGTTGGTTTAAGCTCAAAGTTTATTGCCCCTAGTGAGTTCAGGATTTTTCCCCCAGTCCAGGGTGAGACACGACCATGATGTCAAGATATGTACACGAGGTTCTTTGATGACAAGCAGAATGATGGCGAAAGTGAATGGTCGATACATGCTCAAATAGATGGAAAAGCTAATCTATCACAAATAGCGCTTGTTGCTAGGTTTTCACTACTTGTTTTTATTGCACTTTTTTAGATTATATGATTTTTTATTTTTTTTTTCACTTTTTTTGTTGTCACCAAGATGCTTGTTTGCCCATTTTTCATCAAGGTAACCATTTTTTCAGGACATTTTCTCTTTTTTTTTGTATTTTTTTTTAGTACTTTTAACATGCACTAGATGAACTAGTTATAGAACTTCTTGAGATGCAAGATGTTGATGGGTTCCTCGAACAAATCCCCTTCAGGTGTGGACAACTGATAGGCTCCATATCCATAGAATGATATGATGACAAAGGGACCTAGCCAATTTGGTTCAAACTTCCCCTTCTTCTCTCTATCCTATTGATTACGGGGATTTTCTTTCAAGACCAAGTCACCAACTTGAAATGTTCTTGGTTTTACTCAGTGATTGTAACTTGGTGACATCCTCTTCTAATAGGCTTTCAGGTGATCCACAACTTGCTGACAACGTTCATCCAACAATTCCAACTCTTGTAGCCTAGAAACCCGATAATCTTCATCTAAAATGATCCCCTTTAGTGACACACAGAGTGATGGTAGCTCAACCTCAATAGGTAAAATGGCCTTTGATCCATAGACTAAAGCATAGGGTGTAGCTCCCGTTGGGTGCGAATACTGTTTCGGTATGCCCATAGAGCAGGGTTCAGTTGAACGTGCCAATCACGTCTAGCATCATTGATAGTTTTCTTTAAGATTTTCAAAATGGTTTTGTTTGAGGCCTCTACCTAGACATTTCCTTAAGGATAGTATGGTGTAGAAAATCGATGTTGGATATGAAACCTTTCAAAAATTTCTTGGACATCTTGATTCTTGAAAGGTCTACCGTTGTTAGTGAAAATGGACTGAGGAATTCCATACCGACAGATAAGGTAATTTAGGATAAAAGAGGAAATTTGTTTTCCTGTGATTATGGTTAGGGGGACAACTTCAATCCACTTTGTAAAATTCTTCATGGCTGTGATGATGAATTTGTGCCCATTTGATGAAGGTGGATGAATTTTACCTACAAGATCCAGTCCCCACTGACAGAAAGGCCATGTTGATGCAAATGGTTGTAGTTATTGTGTTGGTGCATGTATTAGGGTTCCATGGATTTGGCATTTTTGGCACTTCTTGACAAATTGAAAATACTCCTTTTCCATATTCGGCCAGCAATACCCTAGGCGTAGGAGTTTTTTAGCTAGAGTTAGTCCACTTGAATGAGTTCCATAGATACCTTCATGAACCTCGTGTAAATTGGTTTCAGCTTTGTTATGTTCTAGACACCGAAGGAGAGTACCATCAAGACCTTCTCGGTAAAGTACATTGGCTATCAAGGTATGTTGAGTTACTTGTCGAATAAAGTTTCATTTCTGGTTTCGGGATAGATCTGGTGGTAGGGTGTTGTCTCTTAGATAGGTGTAGATCTTCCCATAGATAGAAGCTTCGGCCTCGACTAGATGGTATATGACTTGGGATTCAGGGTTATCATAGGAGATGTTAAATAGTTGTTCCACCATGAACTCATAACAAGCTCATTTTTTAGGTATTTGTAGAAGAGAGGCAATGGTCGCCATAGCATCAACAACTTTTTTGTCCCCTCTTGGAATCTGCTCAAATTTGATCTCCACAAAGTACTTCTTGAAATCATCCACTATTCTCTTATATGGAATTAATTTATCATCTTTTGTCAGGTAGTCATCATTCGCCTAATTTATGATCAATTGAGAATCCCCATAGACATGTAACTCTGTGATCTTCCACTCTAAGACTGTCTTGATACCAATGATCAATGCTTCATACTCAGTTGTGTTGTTATTACGAGGAAACATTAACCTATAGGACTTTGGAATGGTGTGTCCTTGATGCGTGACAAATAAGATTCTTGCACCTGATCCATGTTGCATGTACAATCCATCAAAATATAACATCCACTATTGTGTTGACATTGTAGGGACATCTACGTCTAGAAACTCAATCCTCATGGGATAATCATCTTGTAATGGTGCTTCAGCTAGTTGATCTACTATGGCTTGACCCTTGATTTCTTTTTTTTCCACATATTGGATGTCAAACTCGCTCAATATCATTACCCACTTGGCTAGTCTTTTTGTTAGGGTAGCTTTGTTGAGTAGATACTTCAATGGATCAATTTATTCTATGAGTTTGATGGTGTGGGTTAACATGTAGTGTCTTAGTTGTTGAGTAGCAAATAATACTGCTAGACAATATTTTTCAATAAATGTGTAGTTGATTTCATATCCATTTAAGGTCCTGCTGATGTAATAAATAGCCCTTTCTTTTACTATAGAATCTTCCTATGCCAGTAGAGCGCCCAAAGATACCTATGTTGTTGCTATGTAGAGTAATACTGGTTTTCCTTCCGTTGGCGGTACTAGTATGGGTGGTGACATCAAATACTATT
>VDFB02253257.1:0-66866 GCA_007258455.2 Sequoia sempervirens | reverse complement strand
ATGGCTGCCCATATGACTTAGGAGAAGATAGTAACTGTGAAAGACATAAGGATTGCTCAATAGAATATTCCCTCATTCCTTTGTATTTTAACTGGATCTTTTTCTCGATTTTTTTGAAAAGGAATTTAGTTGTCTCTCATGATCTAATGGAGCAGAATCACCAACGCCTTTATCTTTTGACTGAACCTTTTCCTCGGGTTGATTTGATAGAGAATTTGATTGACTTTCGCTACTTGATGGAGCAAAATCACTGATACTCTTATCTTTTGACTAATCCTTTTTCTCAACCCATTTTGACAAGGAATTTAGTTGTATTTCATTGTTGGATGAACTAGGAGTTGGAGATTCCTTGTTATGTGGCACAAAAGTATCTTGGGTTGTTTTGAGTGTGTTGTAATATTGTGGATTGTTGGAATCAGTTGAAATGGTGATTTCTTGCCAGTTTTAAGGAAATTTATAACACTGGTGATACGTTGACAACACTCCTTGCATCTCATGAATCCAAGGACGTCTCAAGAGTATATTGTATGTCAACTCCTTGTCTAACACTTGGCAGATTATATCTTTTATAACCGATCCTACTTGAATTGGTAGCACAATTAGTCCTTGGGAGGATCTCTCTTCATCATTATAGGCTTTTATAGTGTTTTTTCTTCTAGCATCAATTGAATTTTTTGAATATCCAAGTGCACAAATAAGTTTTAAAGTACATATATTTAGGCTAGCTCCACCATCTATTAGAACACGTTTGAACCAGTATTTGTGAATTAAAACCTTAATGTGGAGAGCAACATTGTGTGGATGGGTGAGTGATATGTCATCATTTCAAAAAAGATAGGCAATGAGGTGCGGTCAAGTGTCCCACCATAGCTTGGAATTGAAAAACTTCCAAATTATTTGGTACTATGGTGGCTACTAGAGCTTGTTCTAGAATTTATTTGTGAGCTGGTGAAATTTTGAGGAGTTCCAATATTGATATTTGAGCTGGGATTTTCTACAATTGATCAATTATATTGTATTGTGTTGTAGGGGCAACAATTGTCTTGGATGCAGCTCCTTTCAATATTACTTTAGCTTGCCCTCTTTTGGTTACATTAACTAGTTGGTAATCTTGTTTGTCTTTGATTTTAATGAAATTAGCCTGATTATCATTTGCAAAAAAAATTGTGATCAAATTTACTGGGATGATGTCATTGATTTGATGGGATTTGGTGTTGTTGTCATGAAGATGAGTTTCAGCTATAGCAATGCTTTGTTCATGCTCAATTGGGATGTCACTAACTTGATTCTCAGCTGCAATAATGTCTTTTTGGCCCTTGATTTCGATATCCTTAGTTTGACGTTCTCTGATTGGTATGATGTCATTGATTTTGATGTGATTTGGTGTTGATGTCATGGTGATTATTTTCGTCTGTAACAGTGTTTCTTTGGCCCTTGATTTTGATTTCCTTAGTTTGATCTTCAACCACTTCAATATGAAGAATGGTAGAATCAGAAACATAGTTCACATTTTTACCTTTGGTGTTTGATGAAGTGGACTCCCCCTTTTCATAGTTAGGTAAAGGATTCTTGAATGTTCCATTATCAACATTTATTTGGGGTCCTTCTACAAATATTTCATTTCTATCAATCAAATCTTGTACCAAATGTTTCAGTTACATGCAATCATTTGTTTTGTGCCCTTTGCTTCTGTGAAATACACAATAATGTCCATCATTCCACCATGAAGGTTTAACTCTTGGTTCCCAATCTTGTGCCTCTGGTAATGTTATAACCTTGGCTATAAGAAGCTCCTTTAATGCTGATTCAAGTGATTGTCTCAAAGGTGTGAATCTTCTTTGATTTGATGATGTTCGATATGGTAGTGGTTTAGATTCAGTATTGCTTGGATTGTTGTTTTGATTGTTGTTTTGGTTGTTGTTTTGATTGGTCTTGGTGGCAACTGTTGTCAAGTTAAATACTAGTTTTGCATTTTGTGTTTTAGTCGAAGCATCTTTGTTACCAGCATTTTTATTTCTTTGCCAAAACTTTGGTTTATCATTGTTGTTGTAATGATTGGAAGAATTTTCTGAGCTTTTTCCCTCATTATAAATTTTTATGAGTCCTCTCTTGACCAAATCTTCTTCAATTTTTATTCCATTTTCAATCAATTTCTCAAACTTAGATGGACATTGCAATTCAAGTCTATAGCTCATCTCATCATTTAGATTGTCAATAAAGATTTCCATCTTTTCCTTTTCAGGTATGGGATAAGCATATCTTGCAAACAACCTTCTCCATCTTTGTAAAAATATAAGGAATGATTCACCCTTTTTTCTGTTTTGTGTTGCAAAGGTCTTTCATGGTTATCTCATGTTGGATGTTGTAGGAATATTGGGTGATGAATTTATTAACCAGCTCTTCAAAGGTCTTAATACCTGGTGCAAGTTTGGAGAACCATTCCATGCATTGTCCACCTAAGCTACGTGGAAACAATATCATCAAGTAAGTTTCTTCGTGTGCAAATTCAAGGCTCATGGTTTGAAATTACCTTACATGATCTATAGGATATGTTTTACCATTGTATTTATCATACTTTGGAAATTCACAATGCTTGGGAAAAGGAATCATGTTAATAGTTTGATCAAAAGGATATGGGAAGATGTCTTGTATCAAGTATCTTAAATGGTTCCTCTTTGCATGTCTTGAATTTGTTGTTGGAGATTTTTCATTTGATGAGTTAATGCCACCACTGGATCTGTGTTTGGTGGATCAGTTTCAGTCTTTTTAGGAGGTGCTTTCAATTGATTAACATCAAAGTCATGTGGAAGTTTGATACCTTGATTAGCCAAAATTAAGAAGTGTTTTTCCCCATCTTTTTCAAAAATATTTTCTAGGAACTTGTGGAAATTTGGATCTTGTTGAGCATGTTGGATGTCTTCCTCAGTTATTTCATCACCTTCAAATTGGTGTATTTTATGGAAAGGATTTTCTTGAGCTTCAACCCTGGTTTTTTGAGTTTCAATTTCCTTTTCTTTGAGTTTCTATTTTTGGGATCTCGTTTGAACGAGCATACAAGTATTATAATTTGACTAAACTTTGATCTTTGTTTAGAGGAGTGCCAAGGATAATAACTAAGTCAAATAGAATGAAAAATTCTATTGATAAGACTAAGTTCAATTTGATTATACAGCGTTGTTTTGTGATGAAGGATGACAAATCCTGATGATGACACTTAGCTTAACAATTAGAGGTGTGTTTGATCATTTAGGCACTTTAGGGTGTTAGATCTTGGTTTAGTTTGAAGAATTTCACTCATAAAGGTCAGTTTCAACAAGTTTAAGGCACTGGTGTGACTGAGGAATGATTCTGTTTTGGGAAAGATCCTTAATTCTGGTTCAAACAGTTGGACAGACAGTGAATTTAGCTCTCTGGTTTTGAATTTACTAGATGTGCTAAAACAAGGTATGGATGCACTAAAAGATGGCACAGATGCACTAGAATAGAGACCAAATGCGCTAGACTGTCCCCTAGATGTGCCAAAAAATGGACTTAATGTGTTGAAAGATGGACTTAATGTGCTAGAGAATGTACTGGATGCGCTGGAAGGTGGACTCAATGCACTAAAAAATGACTCAGATGTGCCAGGAAATAGGTCAAATGCACTAAAATATGCCAAGGATGAGCTAGACTATCCCTAGGTATGACTTAAATTGGTATTCTATTGGGCTATTAGGTAAAATGCGCTAAAAGGGTTTGCAAATGCACTGGAAAATGGAACAGATGTGCCAGAAAGTGAACTAGATGCGCTAGAAAATGGATTGCATGCGCTGGAAAATGACTCAGATGCACTAGACTGTACCCTAGATGCACCATAAAATTCCCTAGATGTGCTACAAGATAGACTAGATGCACTATAAAATGACTCAGATGTGCCAGAAAAGTAGTGTATGCGCCAGAACAAGGAATGCATGTGCTAAACTAGAAGTGTTCAATGTTTTGACAGTTTGTTTGGTTATTTTTCTTTTAAATCAATGAATCTGAATGTTTCCAGGGTATAATCTGTTGCACAATAAATTTTTCTTGGTTTCCTTTTTTGTGAATTATGTGAATTAAGTGTTTTAAATGGATGATTCCTTGAATAATGACCTCAAACACAACAAGTTGTAAAACAGTTGTGTCCAACCTAGGAACTAAACATTGAGTGTGTATTCAAGGATCTAGTCTGATTCCTTTTATTTCCACAGGTATAGCACAAGATAAAATAGTTCAAGCACTTTTCTAATGTCAAGGGTCACTTAAAATACCACAACCCACATCTTAGAACTATGTCAACTCACACAACCATCTCACCCCCTAGAGGGCGCCCATGTTTTAGCCTTTCATGGGTTTTAACCAAATTCGAATCCTCCACTTTTGGCCAATAATCCTTGATAGTTATATGGTGAGTGTGTTGGGGGAAGATTCTTCCCTCCCCTTGCACTGTGATATTAGAAGTGTTTGGAGACTGACTCGGTTGGCTTCTACACTAAGGTTTGTAATAAGGGTTTATGTTCCGTGCGGAAATAGATAAACTCCCTCAGGAGACCTCCCAACCTTTAGAACAAAGGCTTTGGGGATGGTTATCTTGCACACTATCATCAAATTGTGAATTCCCCAAATTTGCTTTTGATTCTAGTGGGTCAAAAAACTTGGCTTTAGTTGTTCCCACTTAGGTCATTCTTGTAGGGTGAGTACTTTTTCCCACTACGATAGGCCTTCTAAAGGTGCTATCAAAACAAGAAATAGTGAGTCTAGCATTTTGATCACCCGGTGAAGGGGAGAGCATAGGCCTATCACTTTACAAGCACAGTAGATAAGGGGTTTGTTAACCTTCTAATTAAACTAGGTTCCTAATTTAATCAAAAGAAAGCATTAAAACAACTCCAGCCCTTGCAAACATTATCAGTAGTTTGATATAATTGTCTTTGACAGCGTATTAAGCACCTGCAACACAAAAAATATTGATCAGTTCTCAAAATTTTAAATTTCTGCAAAATAAACTAGATGCGCTAAAACATGAACCATATGCACGAAAAGATATACTGAATGTGCTAAAATATAAACCAAATGTGATAAAAGACCCCTTGAATGCACTAAAATATGAGCTAGATGCACTAAAAGATGCCCTGAATGTGTCGTAACAGGGACTTGATGCGCTAAAAGATGTTTCGTATGCGCCGAAAGAAATCAAGGATGTGCTACATAAGAGTTCATGTCTAGATCTGTAAAATAACTTTCCAGAAAATGTCAATAAAAAGGGGCCAAGCCCCATGGTGGGCGCCAAAATGTATTGCGTGGTGAATTGTGTAATGTGAGTAAATGAATAATAAAACCACACAATCAATGAAACATATTATATTAGAGAATTGAAATCACAAAACTAATCTAATTGAAACACAACAAATTTCATAAAATTGTTCCATTGTTTCCTATCTTCAGGGATTCATGATGTAGAGATAGGTGGCTTTAAGCTACAAAAACACATATCAAGTTAGATCAAACAATCATCAGATTCTCAAATCTTAAACAAATCACCTTTTCACCCCTACTCTACCTTGAACCTGGTAGGTCTGTACACCAACTTTACTCAACTTTTCTCTTCAAAGAATCACTCAACACCCAAACTCTTGCCACCTTCAAACACCCTTCAAGGCCATCTTTAACATATTACAAAACCAATCTAGGTTCCCTTTTATCAACTCTCTCAAAACCCTGTTGCAACACTGTCCTAAAGACCAATTAGGTCTATTTTTCAAAGCAAGTCCGCTTTAGTCTCTTCACCAACCTTGAATAACCACCTAGACCTTTATAATAGTCAACAAAAAGACATATTCATCAAGTTTCAGGTTCACAAACCCTCTTCCTAATGTTGTTTCAGAAAACCCTTTCCTTTCACCATTAAAGGTAGGGTTTCTTCAAAATCAAGGTTTCCAACCCTATAAAAACTTAAAATTTCCTCCAAAACTTTGCAATGTACCCGCAAAAACTCTCAAAACCTTCTCATAGGTTTCTCTTTCAACATTTCATCAAACTTACTCTCAAAACCATCATTTTCATTTACAATTCTTCACAAAACCCTTAGGACAGTCATGTTTTGTTCCCCAAAAACTCACCATTCAAAGAAAAACCTACTCCCTATCATCCTAGACTAACATTTTATGCCCATTCCACAAATACATAGTGATTACAGTTTGTGGAATGGGCCTTACTCCATATTTAGGGTCTCAAAACTACAAAACTGAATCTACAGACCGGTGATAGTAATTTGAATCAAACTTGCTTTATTTACAACTTGAAACCCTCAAATCAAATGAAAAATATAGATATCTCACCCCTCTACAGGATGCAAAAACTTCTAGGTTGATTATCTATAGTACGGGGTCATACAATTTGCTGGTAAAGCAAAATTTACAGTGAAAATATAGAGAATTAAGCAAAAATAGGGGTTATAATTATTGTATCTTCTTCAAATATTTTCAAAAACCTTACAAAATGATGGAGCACAAGAATTTATACATTTATCATCCATAACTTCCCTCCAAAACTGACTAACCAACTTTCAAATTCCACTTGACCCTTGAGTCCCTTGAATTTTGCATTTTTGCAATTACAACTTTGACATTTTTTGTCAATTTTGCCAATTTTGCACTTTTGAACACTCAAACCTCCTAGAAACTTCTAAATTGACTCAAAACACTATTAAATGATCAATCATACCCTTATTCAACATAACCTACAACTTGACACCTTTAACCCTTCATAAACCTTATTTACACCTTTTGCATCTTTTGAGCATTATTTGACAACATTTGCATCCCTTTACAAAATTGGACCTCTAATTACATTCAAATGACCAATGAGACTTTATTGACACATAAAATGACCACAAACCTCCAAGGCAACCTAACACCAAACTAACTTAACCAATTTTTATGAAAAGGTTGGTGCTCCTCCACCAATTCATTAAATCATATTGGCTCTCAGATTTGTGTATGCACTACGACTGTTAGAATGACAACCTGAGGAATGGAATGCTAAAAGATGTAAGAAATCTATTCCTACATGATGATTGATAAACTATGCGATTAATGCCATGATATTATGTTGTAAATGATAATGGTGATGTGATAAGGATATGATGCTAAAGACTATGATGCAAATGTTGTATAAAACTACTATGATAATGGAAATGCAACTATTAAACTAAGCCATGATTCTAATCTAAATGATTCTACAATGCTAAATGATAAATTATCCAATGCTCTATGCTCAAACACTAAATGCTCTCATGAAAATTTTGTAGAGTAAGTTTTCTCAAAGATGGGATATCAAATGCTAGAGAATGATGTTGTATTTATAAGATTTCCAAAGCATATTGTGATGCGGCAACAACCAAGGGTTAGGCTTTCAGCTAGAGAGATGAATGGTGGAGAATGAAGAAGTTAGAGGGAATCATGGAGATGGTTCCCTTTAAAAGAGCACTTTTCCAAGTGTTAGAGAGAATAAATGAAACAGAAGAGCCAAGTGTCCAAGGTTGTTTCAAAATCTATTGAGGATAATTCCAATTTAAATATTAAGAATATTTAAATTCATGAGACGCTTGATGATGTGGCAAGAGGAAAAGTTGGAGACGTGACTAAATTCAAATGTGGAATTATTAAAATTTTGTGAGAAGATATTAATTAAATAAAACAAACTATTTGAATTTGCTTATTTAATTAAAATTAGAGGAATATGATTTAAGATAGAAGAATTAGGAAATGTGAACCATATAAATAAATTTAGAATTTATTTATAAGTAGACGAAATAAGAAGTTTATTAATTAATTGATTATCTTGACTGATTTTAGGTGTATACAGGTGGATTGAAAAGCAAACAACAACTTCAAATCTACATTTTTTTCTAAAGCCCATGCATAAAATTGATCTAGAAAGATCATAAACTGAATCTTGAGTTTTACTTGGATCCCATATCTTATATTCGTCACCAACCATACTCACACAAACAATGTCATGGCTACTGTTAACACTCATAGAATCCACACTTTCTTCATTCCTTTCAATGGTGTCTTCATAAGTTTCATATGCACCTTCCTCCAATTCTGAATTCTCATCAACACCTATTGATTCACAAAGTGTAGCATGTTGAAAACTGCCTTCATCACATGTCACATCTGCTATCTCATGGTTGCAAATTGTATCTTTATTCAAAAGTTCATATTCAGGATGTAGCTTCCCGTTTCTATCATCATGTTGAACCTCTCTAAAATGATGAGTGTTAGAATCATTATGCAACATTTTATTTACATGGAGCTCATCAATCCCTTCAATAATTTGTTTGATCTCCATTTTCCTTGTTTCACTTCCTTGTTCCTTGGATGTAGTTGCACCAAAACTGAAATTTTCTGCTTTGCTTAAAGAAAAGTGAGCCAAACTTAATTGTAAGCAGAGATCATTAGCCTCTTTTTCCTTGTCTTCAACATACTTCACAACTAGATCCCTCTCCTTAAGCAATTACACATAATCTATTTTCATTGTTTCCAATGCTTCTCTAATAGTGTACAATTGATTAGGCGTGACTCCACTTGCAACTCCTTTTTTCCTCTCCTCAATTTGAGCCTTCCAAAAAAAAACTTCAATGACATTGTGTATATGATCAAAACGTGATAGGGCTACAACAATCATACCTTCGATAACCTTCATTTTTTTTCAAATCATATGACTCATTGGGAAAAGGATCATTCTCAACTTCATGGAGTAATATTTCTGATTTCTCTTCAACAACACAACTCTCAACATCATCTACCTTTATTACATCCTCAGAAGGAATTTCATCAACTGTTGCAATTTCATTTTCTTCCACTTGCTCCTCATTAACCATGGGTTTCAGCTTTCTCTCACATTAATCCAGCACATTTTTGGCCAACTCATAAGCAGATGAAGAAGTGACTTGTTCTCGCTTCAGGACAACCAATAATAAAGTTACGATAGGCTAAAAAGTCACATCAATTTCATTGATAGCTTGAACCATAACAGTTTTTATAGTTGCAATAATATCATCATTATGTTCTTTTTTGATTGTAGCAAGGAAATAGTAAAACTTGTTATAGATCAATTCATGCAATTCAAGGTCTAGCATAAGGTTACTCAATCTGATATTTGCAAAAGTCTTGAGCATTTCAATCCTTGTAGAAAAGTGAAAAATTTTGATATCACTCAAGTTTTGAAAACTATCCACTAACAATTTAATTACCTCTTTCATCATTTCATCATCATAAGGTACTTGAGGTGCCAATATCCTTATGACCTCATTCAAACAAGAAGTGACAACAACCTTACCTCATCATATTTATGTCTCAATCATCTATGCTGACCCAAAGAAGTCACTACGGGAACAAGAGCAATCTACAATATGCTAGAAGGTGTCTGCTCAACAATGATCAAACACTCTTCTATTTCTTTAAATGTAGCCAAAACATCTTTCTTTGACTGAGATAGGTTACTAAGCTTACTACCTGATTCATGGAGTAATCCAACCAACCATTTTCTATTCCTTGCTACGATGCTTCAAACCAAAACTCAAACACTGGATTACCCAACTAGTTGAAATGACTAGATGTTGATCACCAATGAGCTAAACTACAATTTAGTGTAAGAATCCATAGGATGGCAGAATCTATTGCTCTGATACCAATGTAATGTATAACCCAAAATTTCATATAATTTTTTTTTATTTTACCAATAGAGTTGTTCAGGTATTTCGTCAAACAGTTTGCTAGTTGTTGATATATGTGTCATCCTCTGATTATTGTTTTTTTTTTTAAATGGAAAGATATGCACTAATTTTTTGAAAGGACTATTTCTCACACAAACACTTAACAACATGCCAAATTAAATACATTATGAAAACTATAGTAGTGATTTCTCCTGAGACTCATATTCATTTCATAAATGAAGTTCAATTCCCTTTACATGTGAGCAGGTATACAACATTCAAATTGCATAATAATGTATATGAAATACTTGAAATATAAAATACCCCAGAGTTTGCTATTCTCAGACACCACCTCTACTGAGTAGAATAGTCAAAGGAAAATTTTCCAGTAATGCATCTAGCCTTCACACCAGCGATGAAGATATCCATCCATTTCTGATGTTCACTGATATTTGAATAAAGGTGTTAACCACGATACTCCTAGCTTTTTCTTTGTAAGAGTGAAATGTTGTTATTTGAGGCCATGTCGGTTAATGATGCTTTCACCAATGTGTGTTTCCTCCAAAACGCCTTTCCTCCTTAACTAATATCAATGACTATTATTTGCACCTTCAAATATCACCCATTTTGTACTCAGTGGCATTGCAAGATGGGATATTCACAATTGAAAACTTTGAATGGCATTACAATTATCCCATCACAGCTCTTCCAATGAATTCGATTGTCGATAGTCTTATGCATTCAATATTTTTTCTTATTCTCCAAGCAGCTCTATCAGTGAATGAACGACGACAAACTTGACTCCACAAACTAAGTTGCCCCCAATAATAATATATTGTTTCAATTCCCCTTTAACTGAGAAGCAACACTAATGCAAGGTTTGGGCAGTTGCACTTAATACACCTTTATGCTTATTAATAGGTATTGATTCTTTGTATTATTGAAACATGATAGCCTTCCTTTACTTACACAGAAACATTAGAAACTAATTGGCTTCAGAAACATGATTGTCTTGATTCTTTGTATTATTGGAACATGATTGCCTTCCTTTACTTTCACTTTTCTTTTTCTTCTCAAGCAGCAGTTACAAAGAATATATCATTTTCAATGAATGAAATAAGCAACTCATGATAAATTATTAATCTTCTTGAATGAACTCCAATTTACTTTCAATTTTCCTCCAACAGATTAAGCGACGGTTTGCAAAACCATGCGATTCATAGTATTTCCTAGCCTTGATACAAATACAAACCACCTACAGTATTCTTAGTTTATATTTATTCAGAGACTTCACGTGACTATACATAGCCTCCTGACTGTTCATGTTCATACACCATACTCCTGTGGAAGTGATTAAAATATCAAGCCTGATCATTTATCTTCTTTGTTTCTCCTATAATAGCCACCATGAGCTATCTTGAAACTTTGTTACGTATAAACCAACTTCTAAACAGATGGAAAATATGAAGCTAGAAAAAATATTTAAATCTCCCCAAGAATTCGACAATATATGAATATATACATCATCAACAAACATTAAAATCTTCTAATAGACACTCGTTGTAAACAAAGAGTGAACAACTTTTTCTTGAAGAGTTTTTGTGTACCTAATATCATTCCCTCAAACTTAATTACTTTCACCAATTTAAGCTCCAACACATCCCCTAAAGTAGGACTGTCAACACCATCTAGGGTGTATCTTCCAACACCAGAGATGATATTCTCTATGAGGAGAGAATTCTATCCTCACAAAGTTCTGGAAAAATATCCAACCAAATCCTGCTACCAAAATTCCAAAATCCAGCCTGTTGCAAAATGCTCTCCCCCAACTTTTATTCTTTTCACTACATAACTCCTCCTGGTGTCTTCTTGAGTTCCTTATTTTTTTCTCCAATTCACTCTTTAATTCAATTCTTATTTTGAAAATAAAAAAAAACTTTATTTGATTTATATTAACCTTCCAACTTAAGTTATGTTTGCTCTATTAATTTAAGTTGTCATTTTTTAATTTACTCTTTTTTGACAACTTAAATTAATTACTTGACTTTATGTTGACACATAAAATGTGGGGACATTACAATCATAGGGAGACAAATAGCTAAGTTCATTCTTAACTATTTAATTTGTTGATGTGGTATCCCACAGACTATCATAACAGATAATGGAACTCCATTTAAGAACCAAGATGTCCATGAGCTATGCTCAAGATTTTCTATCCAACACCTCTTTTCAACCCCATATTATCCCCAAGGAAATGACAAGGTTGAAGCATCCAATAAGACCATGCTAAAAATCTTAAAGAAAATTGTTAATGATGTCAGCCGTGATTGGCACCTACAACTAAACCCTGCCTTATGGGATTATAAAACCAACATCCGCACACCTACAGGTGTGAATCCCTTTCCCTTGGTCTACGAATCTGATGCAATACTACCTATAGAGGTTAAAATACCATTCCTGAGAGTGTCATTGAAGGATCTTCATGTTAGCAATGAAGAGTATCAGGTATCCATACTCAATGAGCTTGAAATCCTAGATGAAAGACGTTTGAGTAATCATACCTTTGGTAAACTTCATATTTTCCTTCAAATCATATGACTCATTGGGAAAAGGATCATTCTCAACTTCATGCAGCAATATTTATGATTTCTCTTCAACAACATAACTCTCAACATCAACCACCTTTATTACATCCTCAGAAGGAATTTCATCAACTGTTGCAATATCTATTTCTTCCACTTGCTCCTCATTAACCATGTAGGGTTTCAGCTTTATCTCACATTTCTCCAGCATATTTTGGCCAACTCATTAGCAGCTAAATAAGTGACATGTTCTCACTTCAGGACAGCCAATAAAAAAGTTATAATAGGCTAAAAAGTCACATCACTTTTATTGATAGCTTAAACCATAACAATTTTCATAGCTACAATAATATCATCATTGTGTTATTTTCTTATTGTAGCAAGGAAATAGTAAAACATGTTATAGATCAAGTCATGCAATTCAAGGTCTAGCATAAGGTTACTCAATCTGATATTTGAAAAAAAGAATTAGTATTGCAATCCTTGTAGAAAAGTGAAAACTTTTGATATCACTCAAGTTCTGAAAAACTATCCACTAACAATTTAATTACCTCTTTCATCATTTCGTCATCATAAGGTACTTGAGGTGCCAATATCCTTATGACCTCATTCAAACAAGAAGTGACAACAACCTTACCTCATCATATTTGTGTCTCAACCATTTGTGCTGACCCAAAGAAGTCACTGTAGGAACAAGATCAATCTGCAATATGCTAGAAGGTGACTGCTCAACAATGATCAAACACTCTTCTATTTCTTTAAATGTGGCCAAAACATATTTCTTTGACTGAGATGGGTTACTAAGTTTACTACCTGATTCAAGGAGTAATTCGGCCAACCATTTTCTATTCCCCACTACCATGCTTCAAATCAAAACTCAAACATTGGATTACCCAACTAGTTCAAATGACTAGATGTTGATCACCAATGAGCTAAACTGAAATTTAGTGTCAAAATCCACAGGATGGCAGAATCTATTGCTCTGATACCAATGTAATGTACAACCCCAAATTGCATATAATTTTTTTTTATTTTACCAATAGCGTTGTTCACGTATTTTTTGAAATAATTTGCTAATTGCTGATATATGTGTCATCCTCTGATTATTATATTTTTTTAAAAAATGGAAAGATATGCACTAATTTTTGAAAGGGCTATTTCTAACACAAACACTTAACAACACACCAAATTAAATACATTATGAAAACTATAGTAGCGATTGCTCCTAAGACTCATATTCATTTCATAAATGAAGTTCAATTCCCTTTACATGTGAGCAGGTATACAACATTTAGATTGCATAATAATGTATATGAATTACTTGAAATAGAAAATACCCCAGAGTTTGCTATTCTCAGATGCCACCTCTACTAAGTAGAATAGTCAAAGGAAAATCATCCAATAATGCGTCCAACCTTCACACCAGCAATGAAGATATCCATCCATTTCTAATGTTCACTAATATTTTAATAAAAGGTGTTAACCACGATACTCCTAACTTGTTTCTTTGTATGAGTGAAATATTGTTATCTGAGGCCACATTGGTTAATGACACTTGCACCAATGTGTATTTCCTCCAGAATTCCTTTCCCCCTTAACTAATATCAATGACTATTATTTGCACCTTCGAATATCACCTATTTTGTACTTAGTGGCATTACAAGATGGGATATTCACAATCGAAAACTTTGAATGGCGTTACAATTCTCCTATCATGACTCTTCCATTGAATTCGATTGTCAATAGTCTTATGCATTCAATATTTTGTCTTATTCTCCAAGCAGCTCTATCAATGAAAGTAAGGTAGAAAACTTGACTCCACAAACTAAGTTGCACCCGATAATAATATATTGATTCAATTCCCCTTTAACTAAGAAGCGACACTAATGCAAGGTTTGGGAAGTGGCACATAATACACCTATCTGCTTATTAATAGGTATCGATTCTTTGTATTACTGAAACCAGATAGATTTCCTTTACTCACACAACAACATTAGTAATGAATTGGCTTCAGAAAATGAATATTAAATGCATCTTTTATGATTTTGATTCCTTTCACTGAAGCTACTTCCTCCCTTAGATGCTACGTGCCTTTATTTCCTCGAATTTTCTTTTTCTTCTCAAGTGGCGGTTACAACTTGAATATATCATTTTCAATGAAAAAAAAAAGCAACTCATGATAAATTATTAATCTTCTTGAATGAAATCCAATTTACTTTCAATTTTGCTCCAAGAGATTAAGTAGCGGTTTGTAGAACCATGCAATTCACAGTATTTCCTAGCCTTGATACAAATCCACACAACCTACAATACTCTCAATTTACATTTAATACTTCAGTGGGTGGCCATTTCAATACATATTGATTGGCTTAAGCAACTCCCTTGACTGCCATGCAATTCTTCCTTTAACTATAGTGACCAAATTGAACTCTACTAAAATCTTGATAAATATAGTTTGATAACTACATAAATGTGGCTCTTAATGGTGCACCTTGTATATCCTTCACTAGCAACATAAATTTACAATCATTTCATTCCTTCTATATGATTCCACTAGAAACACATACAATTCTTTATTTTCTAGTATCTCCCTTTATTAATATTGATTTCCAACATTGCTTGTGTGGTATGGGAATGTAATAGTAACACCCAAATTGTGCTCACCTGGAATGTCTTTTCAAGTGTTCCTTTTCTCCTCCCAAAGAATTCACATGACTATACATAGCCTCTTGACTGTTCATGTTCATACACCATACTCTTGTGAAAGTGATTAAAATACCAAGCCCGATTATTTATCTTCTCCCTTTCTCCTATAGTAGCCACCATGAGCTATCTTGAACCTTTGTTATGTATAAACCAACTTCTAAACATATGGAAAATGTGAATATGGAAAAAATATTTAAATCTCCCCAAGAACTCAACAATATATGAATATATACAACATCAACAAACATTAAAATCTTCTAATAGAAACCCATTGTAAACAAACAGTGAACAACTTTTTCCTTTAAGAGTTTTTATGTACCTGATATCATTCCCTCAAAATTAATTACTTTCACCAATTTAAGCTCTAGCACAGCCCCTGAAGTAGGACTGTCAGCACCATGTAGGGTGTATCTTCCAACACCAGAGATGATATTCTCTATGAGGAGAGAATTCTATCCTCACAAAGTTCTTAAGTTACTTTTTCTCTATTAATTTAAGTTGTCATTTTTTAATTTACTCTTTTTTGACAACTTAAATTAATTACTTGACTTTATGCTGACACATAAAATGTGGGGACATTACAAACATAGGGAGACAAATAGCTAAGTTCATTCTTAACTATTTAATCTATTGATATGGTACCCCACAAACTATCATAACAGATAATGGAACTCCATTTAAGAACCAAGATTTCCATGAGCTTTACTCAAGATTCTCTATCCAACGCCTCTTTTCAACCCTATATTATCCCCAAGGAAAGGACAAGGTTGAAGCATCCAATAAGACCATCCTAAAAATCTTAAAGAAAATTGTAATTGATGTCAGTAGTGACTAGCACCTACAACTAAACCTAGCCTTATGGGCTTATAAAACCAACATTCGCACACCTACATGTGTGAATCCATTTTCCTTGGTCTACCAATCTGAAGCAATATTACCTATAGAGGTTGAAATCCCATTCCTAAGAGTGTCATTGAAGGATCTTGTTAGCAACGAAGAGTATCGGTATCCATACTCAATGAGCTTGAACTCCTAGATGAAAGAAGTTTGAGTGCATTGAACCATCTATAGGCATATCAAAATAGCCTCAAGTAGAGCTACAATAACAAAAAAAATAGGAACTTTTAGGTCGGTAACTTGGTCCTAAAGGAAAATAAAAAATTCAACTGAATCAAGATGGGAATGGTAAGTTTGAACCAAACTGGCTAGGTCGCTACATCATTATAGTGAGCTATGGCTCTGAAGCAGATCAATTGGCTACGTCGAAAGCTAAACCTCTAGCTGAACCTCTTAACAACTGTCATCTCAAGAAGTTCTATACCCAAGCATACCAGAATATCTTAGGCAAAAAAGCTAAAAAAGAAAAAAAAGGAAAAAAATAGTAAAAAGAAATAAAATGTCCTTTAAGTGAAAACCACTTTATGGCACTTCTAGGACTGGTATTGTGGTGAAAGCCTAGTAAACAAGTGCTACATTTGAATAAAACCTACATCCTCGTCTATGAACACTATCTATCTACTATCGCATCTACTGCACCCATCCCATAATAAAATGTGCACCCAACCATGGTTCGATAACTAATCTAGTGCTGAACCTTGTTGCACAATCTCTATCCACCATCTATTTTATCCACCTACCCCTAATAAAACATAATCCTATTCTAAATTAGGGACAACTTTCTGAACCTGTTAACAGATTGGATTCTCGTTCATCCCATCACTTGTAGAAAACTATCAAAACAAAATAAAAAATCCCAGAAAACTAACAAAAATAAAAAACATCCAAAAAATCATCAAAGTCTAAAACGACATGAAAACAAAAAATCCCAAAAACATTGTAGGTTGTCTTCAGATGAGTCGCATCGAGTCAATATAGTTGAACTTCATTGTCTCTGATCTTGCACGTAGGTAAGGCCATTATCAATGACTTCTCGAGGCACTAGGTCAGTCCCTTTAGGTGTCCCTCTTGGTCTTTAAACTTGGTCGAAAGTCCAAAAAAATTCAAATATATTATCAAAATCCAAAAACATTTGTAAAGAGTTAGAAAACTCCAAAAATAGTGTCACTCAATATAGTCGAACTATGATTTCTATGCATTCGTTACGTAGGCAAGGCCATCATCAATGAGCCCCCGAGGCACTAGGTCAGTCCCTTTAGGTCCCCTAATTATCTCTAAAACTCTGAAAAAAGTAAAAACCAACATGAAATGACCTCAAAAGCACAAAAAACATTCAAAAAATCTCAAAAATCCTCTTTGTTATCACCTATCTGCAATAAACTTTCCATCCATAATAAACAAATCATCGCCATCAAAATTTTGACAACACAATCAACAAACAAAGCCAGCATTGAAATCTAAAACTTAGAAGAAAGGACACAAAACGACTGGATCATCATTAGACTAAAACATTGCCTAAGTATTAACTACCCTACCTTTTGAGAATCATCATCAACATCCCTACAATAGACAAAATTAATGGATAAACATCTTGAAACATCAAAACATCTTTGGCAAGTGATACAACAACATTGTTTATCTTTTATGATCTTATCATTTTTGATTTATCTCATTGTCATATTCCCAGGATCTGTCAAGGAGGTCCATAAGGATTTAGAGAGGACAAAATGAGGCATTGATCATTAATTTTTTGTCTGCTCTATTTTTTGGATAGTCTTATAATACTACCACCACAAATACTTTCTTTTTTCTGTATATGGAAGTCATTTTGGGATAATTTGTGAAGTGGTTGCATATTAGGTACTCCATACCTTTTTGTGTAACTACTCCAAAATGTTGTGAAACTTCTCACCCATACACTCTAACAAGGTTTTTGTATGTATGGTATGAACAAGAATAATCTTTGTTTGCAGAGTCGAAGTCTATACACTAGACATAAATCCACCTTGGTCATTAATACCTTGGTGCATCATGTCTAATTTCTACATCAATAAGGATTGCTAAAAAATTACTTAGTCCTCTGTGAAAGAAAAAGAAAATTCATCAATGCATATCATCACATATCATCAATCATCTCATAAATGCATATCATCATAATCATAATCCATAAGATATTCAAAAAAATAGATCAATCATCTAATACTTTTATCTATCTATCTCTAATCATACTAAGATATTTTTTGACTAACATCTGCATCCTGTATCACAAAGTAATTAGTACCACATGTATCTTGCATCCACAAACTCATCAGTACATATCATGTCCATCATATAATAAAACATCATACATCATAATGCCATCTAGTACATATCATCAATCATGTCACAAATCATCCATACATACATATCATAGAAATGCACATGAAAAGTACAAAATCATGAGCCTACGATCATAATCCATCTACCATATACATAAAATCATACATAAACATCCATGAACATCTCATAATACATCTATGCCATGACAAAAAATGGTATCTCTATATCATAAAAAAAAGGAATGTCATGTACATCATCAAATATCATGTGTGATATCAAAATATACAAAATATATATACAAGGCCTTAGATGGGCTGATGAATGTATATACAAAAATATGTCTACAAAAAAGTCTATGATACAATAACATAAACATAAAGATCATGAAATATCAATATTAGCCCTGCTGGTCATCCCGAGGTGGGGATCTATGTTGCTGGTGGTTGTGAATAGGAGAAAGCTATGACTATCTAACGGATTTTTCTCCTAAATCTACACTTGTGGCATTGCTCAACTCTCCAAAATGAGGATGTCTCTATGCTCTTAGTACAAAATCCTCCTATAGAGTCTGATAGTATGTCCTCTCCATGATGAGGGAATCCCTCTCTTTGATGTTTCTGCCTCTCAGAATCTCTCTCCTATCTCAAAGAATCCTACTCTGCCCGAAGATGGTCTTGATCAGTAGTAATGGTAGCCAAATTTACCTCTAGACCCTGTCATTGAGTTGCCTCTGCATCTCTCTCTGTTGCTCTAGCATCCCTCTTGGCTATGAGCTATGTGATTTGTGCTACCATGTCTCCCTATGGGGGAGGTGCCTGTGGTCCCTGCTACTGTTGTTGATTTTATTGATCATTGTCACCCTGCCCATCCTTCCCATCCTACACTGCCTGTAATTTCTCATGAGTACTCTGTAGCCTTTTCCTATCCCCCTCCTTCTTGCAACCCCAACCATCCTGTGAACCTATCCAATCACTGACCCAACGCTAGCTAGAGTTGTGAATCTCAAGGGTCGATGGCTCGATGGCGGGCCCACCACTATGTATAATCTCTAGTAGTACCTACATCCAGAGGACCAAATTCCCATACCCATCTGATAGGTTCCAATGGTCTGAACTCTGCCACGACTACCCCTGAATCAGCTCTAGGCCCCCATGCATTGACCTCTTGGGTTGTGTGTCCAAAGCGGGCATGATATGCATCAAGGGGGTGATTTTTTCTCTCATAGAACTATCTAATGACCCTGTCCAGCAGATATCACTCTAGAATAATGTCGACTCAGCCTATTAGCCACCAAGTTTTCTTGTAATATGTCAATTGATCATGATGATCATCCCAAGCTTTGAAAGCCATGAAAGGTCTCTAAATGAACTCAGTAATATCATCATAAACCGCCCACCAATGTGATAGTTTGTCTAGAAGGGTGTAGTGAAAATAGTCAGAACAACAATATACAAAGGGATCACCCTCATCTCGTCGATTCATACCATCCATACATGTCACAACAATATGGCCCCATGACCAAACATGAAGAAGGGTCATCCCCACATAAATCAAACTGATACATAGCCTCATGCATGTCCCTGTATAGGTGGGCCAACACACACAGACCCCAAGCATACACTGTCCCATGCTCCATCATCTTCTCTATGCAAATACCCCAACCAACAGGAAATCCTATCGCTCTACGATTAGGCATCAATGGCCCAATGATCAATCTTGCTAAAACCATGGCCATAGGACCGACATTGTCAACAAATGGATTCAAATCTATCTTTGAATCCACAACTTACAACTATTGTACACCTAGAAGCCTTTGCATGGCCTGGGTACCCATGCAAACATCATATGTGACCAACTCGCCATGAATCGGGATCCGTAGGATCCTCCATACGTCCTCCAGAGTGATCATACACTCTCCTATGGGTAGATGAAACAAAGAGGTCTTTGAATACCATCTCTCAACCAGTGCAGTCATCATGGAATGATGGGATTTTATCTTAGGCATGTAATAGATGTATCAAAGTATGGCTACATCAAAAAAATCCCTCTCCAACTCCTAAAATCCAATAATAAAATCTAGAAAATTTCATGGCTGACACTCTTTGGAAAAAAGTAGTTTGAGAACTACTTGCAAACATTCAACCGACAACATCAAAAATTTTAATCAAAAATCAAATCCGGAACTTAAAACTGCAAACAAAGTAGCTAAATTATTCAATTTTAACAATAGTGATCCTTTATAGGATGATAGCGGCCTCTATTTTACAATAGAGGCCCTATTTTAGGACGAGAGTGATTAGTGTGTGAGTGAAAAATGTATCAATGTATATGAAATTCAAACACATATTAATAAAACATTAAATCAAGAAAGCTGAAAAAGAAACAGAATAAGCAAACCGTGATAGCAGCTTCCCCGAAATCGTCTTATCTTCCTCTAACTCTAGCGTTTTGTTGTTTCAAATGGCTCTCAGATCAGCAGATCAAGCTCAATAAAAGGACAGCTAAATAATGCGAATTTAAAATGCATATTATGCTAAATGCAAAGCTATGCTGAGATGCTAGGATGAAAGTATGGCTATGATGCTGAAAATGATGTGAATGCATAAGCTGATTTGTGTGTATGCATAAGTACGTGTAGGTAGGTGTATGCGTGCGTAAGTAACCAGAGCTTGGATTTGCACCGGCATTTATAGAGTTTTCGAACGGATTCGATTGGCTGATTCGATTAACGGCCCGAATTAAGCTTGTTCGAACGAACGGTGGGAGATTTTCGAAAGTGGAGAGGAAGATGGAAGGTTTCCCTTTTTCAATTTTTTTCATTGAGATTCGAAGGGAAACTTCCATTTCGAAGGATGAGATTAGCATGAGTTAGAAATAAACAAATTAAATTTAATTAATTTGCAAATGAAGATGAAAATGGAAACTCGCATAATTAAATAAATCATATTTAATTATGTTTTAGAAATGAAATTAGGGTGAGGTGGAAAATATTAAATTAAACATTTAATATTTAATTTGAGAATGAAGAGAATATTCCATTATTCGAATATTCAAAATATTCAAACTTTAGAATAATATGATAATCAAATATAAATAAATTATGAAAATTTATTTAATTTAATTAAGCGGAAGGTGGAAATGTCAATAATTAAATAAAATTATTTATTTAATTAAGGTAGAAGAATTAGAAAATGAACGATATAAATAAATAATTAAATTTATTTATATGTAGATGACTTTAAGAGAATTAATTAAATAAATTTTATTTAATTAATTAACAAGCTTAATCATGACCATTTTTAGACGTATACATTTTTCCCCTCTTTGAAGTGATGTGTGAAATGCATTGCTTCAAAGAAAATAAAATTTTTACCCTAATATGCTTTCGATATTTCTGTTGATGATGTGCCCTCGGGAGGTAAATTACGGATGAGAGAGAGAGTGATTTAGCTCTCAAAAAATGATGAAAAAGAAATGTCCCATTTTGAAAATAAAGTCAAAAAAGCAGCAAACTTACCCTTGTTTGACCTTAAAAAGGTAAAAAAGGTGAAAAAGACAAATCATTTGCACTTTTTACTTTGGTGAATACTGTAGCTCTGAGAGTGACATCACGACATGAAGATTCCTTATCATCGCCACCGATTCGAGAGATCTCGCCGATACCAGAGGCCAGCAACATATGAACCACCGGTGAGTCGATCTAACTTCCTGTGCTTTTGAATTTTTTGCTTTTGAATCGAAATTTCATGTTTTTCCGCAGATTTTGTTTTCAAAAATGCCATTTGAGCGCTTTTAGACGAGTTTGCGTGCTTTCGAAAAAAATAGACGCGCTTAGAGTAAAAACAAACGCGCATAGAGCATAGATGTTGAACAGCTAGGGTAAAACTATTTTAGCGCATACCGTGAAAACTAACGCGCATATAGGGAATGATAGAAAATTTTAGGGGTAAAGCGGATATAGGAAAAACAGTGGCGCATAGAGTAAAAACGTGCATCTAGTGATTAGAGTTGCGCTTAGGTAGATTAAAGTTGCGCATATAGGAAAACGCGCATCGGGGATCTGTTTGAGCGCATCGGGAAAAAAGAACGGCGCATATGGGTTTTAGCGCATCTCGTGAAAAGAACGACGCATATGGGGTTTGAGCGCATAGAGTTCACAGAGTGGCACATATGGTGAAATAGGAAGAATTGATGTTTTAATGATAGGAATGTGAAAATGATGACTTATTACTTCTTTAGTCAATAGATAGGTAAATTGTCGTGTCATCATGTTGATATGGATAGAAATGATAGAATAATCGAATGATTGATTGATAACTTTGCTTCGTAGATTAGAAGACAAAGAGTAATTTGAACTGATAACTTTGCTTCCCATGAATGAAAAACAAAGAGTAGATTTAACTGATAAATGATTGATATGACTTCTGATAAATTTCCTTTCTGTGATAGAAAACAAATAGTGATTGATGGTAGAACAGATTTGATATGATATCCAGCTAGAGAGATTGATAGGATTGATATGGGTCGTTGATTTAATGCATTGATATGAGTCATTGATATGGGTCTGATATAGTTCACTGATATAGGTCACTTGATAGAGGTCACTGATATAGGTCACTGATAGATATGAGTTTAATTGATTTTGTGTTGAATGATTGGTATGATTTTGATGAATTATTCTTGTGATGAAAATAAGAGGTTTTCAAAAACCTCAAGATTAGAGAGCGACACCCAGCAGGATGGGATAGGATTCCCGAGTTGACACCTGCTGACATAGTTTTGATAGATACATGTGGTTTGAGATCCTTGTTGGCGATGCCGCCAATTCGGGTTAATAGAGGATTGTTGACGGCACTGGCAGAGCGATGGCACTCGGAGCACAACACCTTTCATATGCCGACAGGTGAGGTGACGGTGACTCCAGAGGACATGTATAGGATATTAGGTATCCCAGTAGTTGGTGCCCTTGTGTATTACGATCACAAGGAGATCGGGGGTACAGATGCTTTGATGAGAGTGTACGGTGATGCACAGATAGCTGGGTACTGGGTACCGTGGGCTGATTTTCGAGGATATCTGGCCTTGCCTGTAGTTTTGGGTGCATTTATTGGAGGCCTCCTTTGTCTGGATCACCGGGAAAAGGGATTATTAGTGGGATGGGGTAGGATTCTGGAGTAGATGCTGCTACAGCCATGGAGGTATGCCTGGGGGAGCTACATGTTAGCACATTTATATCATGATTTGCATCAGGTGGTGTACAGGGGTTCTTCCAGTTTGTTGTAAGGTGTGACAGTGCTGCAGATTTGGGCGTGGGAGAATCTTGCTGTGACGAGACCGGCGTGCCCCAGAGTTAGGCCACCAGGTAGGCCTTATATATATATGTATGCTATGTTCCTTACCTAGCCCAAGTTGGGCAAGGTGGATTACTGGAGGTGACTTTTGGATGATATGGATATAGTGGTATGGCGACCGTATCTTGATTGCGAGCCATGGGCTATAGATGATATAGAGATGTCGTATGTATGCATTCCTCGGTTCCTGATAGGGCGAACTCCCTTTATTCTTGAGAGGTTTCTGGCGTTGCGGGTTCAGAGACAGTTTGGATTCACGCAGGGGATGCCAAGGGGGGTTGTACACTACGCCCGGAGCAAAGATGAGGCCGGATGGGGGCCATGTATTTCTTATCAGATAGCGTATACAGAGTTCCAGACATTAGCGCCTGAGGCATGGGATGACAGACGAGACATTATTGATGCTGGCATGTCTGATGAGTACTCAACATATTTTCACATGCATCCCTTTCCATGGTTTACCAGTCCTGATGAGCCAACACCCATTCTGGTAGCACCACAGCTAGGGGCAGTGAGACAGGAGGATGTGGCCGGCGGCGAGCAGGGAGCAGATGGAGGAGAGGAGGTGGAGAGTGGAGATGAGGAGAGTTCCAATGATGATGATGGAGATGATGGAGGGGAGGAGGGACAGGTGTTGGGGAGGTCGAGGCTAGATATTTTGAGGGGTGTCTAGATCATGTGACGGTCGAGGACAGGGATAGGGCGACGGATAGTGATCCAGATGGCATCCTCCTCTCAGCAGGGGCAGATAGTCACACTTCAGGCCCAGGTGCAGACATTACAGGGACAACAGGGATAGTTACAGAGTCAGCTGGGGTAGGCACAAGGATTCATTGTGCAGCTTCAGGCATAGCTAGCATAGGCACAGGCACCTGCATAGGCACTTGCCCCAGACCCACAGTTAGCCCAGGTGATTACAGAGAGGGATGCATTCAGATGGAGGCCAGTAGAGGCTGAGGGCATTGCATAGAGGCTAATGGGTACCATAGAGAGTGCGTCATTGCGGGATGCCATTACAGAGGGCATGGAGATGGCTAGGGAGGTCGAGTATTACAGGGTCAGATATGAGGAGTTGTGTCCTCTAGAGCGCAGAGAGCCATACCCGCGGTCCCATAGCAGGACCAGGAGCAGATCACAGACACATACACAGAGCAGAGGAGTGACTAGGCCTCGGCAGGACCCAGACGTAGGCACCAGTGGCAGGCCACCTCCTTTCGGACTAGCTCCATCAGGGGCATCGACCAATTAGCAGACATAGTGCACATATGTGTACCAATTTTGGAGCATGTATACTGATTTTTGACCATATTTGATGTATTTCGCTTTGGACATTTTAGTTTCATTGGACATTTGGACATTTGTAACATTTTTGATGAGTGATGAGATATAGCGATGATGATTTTGGATGATGTTTTGTGCATTTATGATATGATGATGTGATATGCATTTATTTCTATGTGTTTATGGATTTTGGTATGCATTTGAATGAGTTAATGGCTAACATGATATGCAGGATGATTCGATTATGATGTTATTATTATGATGATGATGATTTGATAATGTGTACTAATGATGTCATGCAAGTGAATGACTTATGATGTGTATATGGAAATGTATGTATGGAATGTTTATGTTTTTGGATTTTTTAATGTAGGTAAAAGATGATAATATGATAAAAAATGAATGTTGTGTTCATGCTATGCATTATGAATTTTGTATTATAAAATGATGTGATATGATGTAAAATGATATGAGTAAATAATGAGGAGATGTATGATAAAATGATATGTGATGAAAATACGATGATTTGTAATTAGAACGAACGGATAAATGAAATGATAAATGAGATTATAATGATAATGAAATGTTAAATGACAATGATAATGAAAGAAATAAAATGAATGATGATGCAATGAATGATAATAAAAATGAAATGAAGAAATGATAATGGTAAAGAAAAATGATGAAATGATAATGGTAATGTTAAATGATAAATGATAATGAAATGTTAAATGATAATGATAATGGTAATGTTAAATGATAATGATAATGCAATACTAAATGATAATGATAATGAAATGTTAACTGATAATGATAATGAAATGTTAAATGATAAATGATAATGAGATGTTAAATGATAAATGATATGATAATGAAAGGATATGGATATGAAATGAAGATGATAAGGAAAATGAAATGCGAATGGAATGATGATGGATATGAAATGATAAATGAAAATGAAATGCAAATGGAATGATAATGGATAATAATATAAATGATAATGATAACGAGAATGAATAAAATGAATGAAATGATGACAATGGGAATGAAACTAATCGGAATGATAATGAATGAAATGATGAAATGATAATGAAATGATGAAATGATAATATTAAATGATAATGATATGAAGCGGAATTGCTAAATGATAATGATAATGAAATGTTAAATGATAATGATAATGCAATATTAAATGATAATGATAATGCAATACTAAATGATAATGATAATGAAATGTTAACTGATAATGATAATGAAATGTTAAATGATAAATGATATGATAATGAAAGGATATGGATATGAAATGAAGATGATAAGGAAAATGAAATGTGAATGGAATGATGATGGATATGAAATGCAAATGGAATGATAATGGATAATAATATAAATGATAATGATAACAAGAATGAATAAAATGAATGAAATGATGACAATGGGAATGAAACTAATCGGAATGATAATGAATGAAATGATGAAATGAAAATGATAATGAAATGATGAAATGATAATGATAATGAAATGATGAAATGATAATATTAAATGATAATGATATGAAGCGGAATTGCTAAATGATAATGATAATGAAATAATAACGAATGACTAATGATATGAAATGAAAATGATAAACGATATGGAATGATAACGAAATGATATGGATATGAATGGAATGAGGACGAATATGAAATGATAAATGAAAATGAAATGCAAATGGAATGAAAATGAAAAGAAAATGGACTGAGGATGAAATGAAAATGAAATGCAAATGGACTGCTGAGGAAATGAAAATGAAATGCAAATGGACTGTTGATGAAATGATAATGAATATGAAACAAATGTTTGAATATACTCCACAAATAGTCCAAAGAAACATGGCAGCCAATTGATGTGATTATTATCCTTTCAAAATTCTGATGCAAATCCACTATGCAGGTATGTACAATGATCTAGTATGAAATGTAGGCCTAAATGAAGCGAACCTTTTGTTGAGCTTGTTGGTATATTTTCTGGAATCATCATAGAGCGTTGTTAAAATGTTGGAAGTATGTACAAGCATCAGAGGGGAAATTAGCACCAATGATGACCTGAGTACAACTTTCATGATTTTTGATATAGCAAGTAAACACAAGCATCTAGGTATAATTGAACCGAGATGACCTGAGAATTTCTTGCATAAACAAACAAAGACTAACCACTATCTGATGCAAATTTGGAACTGTCATCAATGATAAAATTTCAATCATCACGTCTCGCGACATATTTGCAATAGATAAATGATTAACCTCCAGACAGTAGACAAAGAAAAATCATTCTCTTTCCTTGCCATTCTAGTTTAGTACATCATCGAGTGTGCTCCAGAGAAATGATATCAAAAATTAAACAACCATTGTTCAAAAATGAAATGTTGTGATTCCAAACATTATTTAGATTATAGATCATCCAGATATGAGTCATGATAAGGTACGCAACTGAAAGCTACTGTGATATGGATCAATGATTGGATGTTTTGGTTTGATTTGGTTGTTTTGTTTTTGCATGATTGGCTTCGATGTCATTGTCTCACTGTTTTGGTAAAACTTGAAAGTTGGTTGCCCCTAGTATCTTTTGCCCTTGGTATTGACACAACTTGCTAAAATGAATATGTACAATAATCAAGCCATGGTAAGACATTATCGCTTGAGGAAAATGATGATAGCATGGTGCTGATGTGACCCTAAGATGATGGAAAAGATGCATGAAAATGAAGGCTGAAAAGTTAAGTGGAGAACATGAACTAATAGATGAAGAGCTTCAAATAGCGTCTGTTTGCTAGATTTTCACTATTTGTTTTTTTTTTTTGCATTTTTCTTGTCAATAGACTGCCTGTTTGCTAGGTTTTCACCCTATGGCGGTTTTTTTTTTGTTACCAAGGTGCCTGTTTGCCAGGTTTTCACTAGGGTAACCATTTTTTCAGGACTTTTTCTGCTGTTTTGGATTTCTTCAGGACTTTTTCTGATTTTTTTGTATTTCTTCAAGACTTTTTCTTTCTTTTTTTTGTATTTCTTTCAAGACCTTTTCTAATTTTTTTGTATTTTTTTAAGGACTTTTTCTAATTTTTTTGTATTTTTCTTAGGACTTTTTCTAATTTTTTTGTATTTTTTTAGGACTTTTTCTGATGATGATAACCGCTTTAGACATAATACTTTTTCAGGTGCATGTTGTTGATAGGTGTTGATGGTGTTTTCTGCACAGCAACAACTCAGACAGAATATAGTATCCTATCTCTCTTGAAAGGTAATCTTCAATAATAAATCACTGAAAATCACCCCAAGGTCTCTCAGGTGTTAGGTCATAACAATGCATAAAACAACTCAGATAAAATGTGAAATGCTGGTAATCACAATCGGACCTTACTACAAGCAAACTGTATCCTTTCAATTTATCAGATTTGACAATATGGTGATCTTGAATCCTAAATCTAACTGAATAATTGAAGAAATAGCAAAAGGTAGGGATGCAAGGAAGTAATAAAACTTAAACTACTGCAAGGACAAGCAATGTAAATGACATATATGTGGAATGGACCTATCTCAAATAACCAATTCCTGATCGACCCACAATGCAATCTTACAAGAACAGTGCAATCTTCTGAGGTATTTAATTTTCAAATCATAGACTTGCATCTACAATCGAACTTGAGCACACTGAATATACGGTCCAGGTTGACTTTACTAGCCTACTACAATCAGATAGTTACTGGGAGTATAGACCAGAGATAGCTACAAACATTCCAGATATGACACCACAAACATCATTTATCCAACCAAAACTAATTTACTTCTGAGTACTAAACCCTAAATCTTCAAGCAATTTAAAAGATAGAACAAAGGAACCATGCAAGATGAAATAACACAAAGGATTTCACCAGGAAAACCACAATGTCTTCAATTGTATTAATCACCAAATGTTGCAACAATTCAACCGTTCTGATACAGTATTTGCTTCAAGAAAAGACTAAGAAAATCTAACTATTGCTCTTGCTTATCTCTATTACTGCTCAGCTAACCAATGTCTAACCCTTACAATGAGGCAAGAATGCCTATTTATATCAAATTTTCCCCAAAACATGTCGGCCCAGCCAAACATTTTACAAAATAATAAAAACTGCCAAAACAGCCAAGGAAACGAACTAAGGCACACATTTAATGCCATCATCCAAGTCGGCTCTGACACAGTCCCCAAGGAAGTCCGGTCCAATGCATGCCCTATGATAATAGGGAAGCACAAATCTCAAAATGAGCATTAACTGCCACCCCCTTTATCCTTCTTCTACACTGACGTCCCTTGGACACTCGAGAATATTCCATCCAGCTCAGCAATAGGTGGCGATGGTAAGACCCTGAGTCGGCATTTAATAGAATCTATCCCCTCCTTGGACCGTTCGACAATCTTATTCCAGTCCTCTCTGTTGGCCATGTACCTGTCTATCACCGCCAAGTATGTGGCCGCATCATCAAGCAAATGGGAGGTGACAGTTCCATCAGAATCCGGGGCATAAACCTCATGCCACCATTCCTTCAGTTGATCTAAGCTCAAATATTTGGGAGCTATTTTCTTCCTCCCTGTCATCACCTCGAAGAAGGCAATGCATCCATCATAAACTGCTGTAAGATCGCCATCAATGGACTTCCTGCGTTTCTGCATCTTCTTTAGACCCCCTTGTCTGACCAGCAATGCCTCAAACCACTCCCATGGTTCATCCAGCCTGGAGGAAGGAAGGATTTCATCCTTGGCCAACTGCTCCTTTCCATGTCCCAGGATAGTCCTTGATTTCTGCAGTAGGAGGTCTATGTCATTCTTATCTTGAGACAAAATATGCTCCAGCAGTTCCTTTGCCCGGACTGCATCCTTTCCCACAGACAAAATCCCTTTGATAGCATCATCCCCTCTTGCCTGGACATCCATCAACCAATCAGTGGCAGCTTGGGCGGAGGCCTTCATCTTTTCAATTCCGGAGATTGTCTCCTTAGGCAGAAAACCCAGAGTCTGAGAAGAGGATGGATGGAGAGACTGTAGAGGCCTCAATACCTCTTCTAGACATTTCCTCAACCTTTCATTTTCTCTCTTCAATTCCTGCTTGGATTGGGTCTCCTTCTTTAGCCTGTCAACAATTATGGCACTCGACCCCTCAAACTCCTCAATATCCTGCTCTAGGGAGGTTGGCCCAAGGTTAATAGTTTGGACATTGTAGTCCTGGCCTGTTATATCGTCTCTTGTCTTCTCTGCTGCAGGGGTGGCGATGTGAACTACCCTGTTATGCGCTTCATCCCTTTCCACCCGGGAAATTACCTTAGCAGCTTTCTTTTTCTTTCCCTTGCCGATCTGGGACAGCATTTCATCCCAATCCAACGGAGTGTCCTCAACAATTACTTGTTTCTTCCGGGAAATTTCCTTTTCCACCCAGTCTGGAGCTACAGGGTCTGTCTGGATTCCTTCTGATCTTGTTTCTCCCGGATCCTCTGTCACTTTCACTTCCTCCGTGGCTATCACCTCGACCTCCTCCTCAGTTGTTGCTCTGTCATCCTCTTTCTCCAGACTCTACTCACCTCGATCAGCCTCCCCAAGTCCCAATTCTTGAAGCACTGGTGATGGAGTCCTAGCAGGTATGTTTTCCTCCAGCCCAGGTGGTCCGCGGCCTTTCTCACTTTCTGGAGAATCCTCGTACTGCACCAGTGGAGAAGTGTGCCTTTCCTCTGTTTCTTCCTCAAGCTCGGCCGCTTCACTGTACAGTGTTCCTTCCTTGAACTGCTCGGCCTCCCCGCTAATTCCCTGTTCCTCTGGATTTTCCGGTTCTGGTGCACTTAGCAGAGGGGAAACAGGCTTGTCCTGCTCGTCAACTGGTTGTGTTGGAGGAGAGTCCTTCTGCTGTGTCACATCCTTAGGAGAAAGAGTTCTTGATTTTTTGGCGTATACCTTAGTTTTCTCCCCTCCGGAGCTCTCCACATCTACAATTGGAGGTTCATCCTCCGAAGCAGTCCGTTCCTTCTTCTTTGCTGTCCTTGTAGTTCTTGTCTTCTTGGGCGGTGGAGGAGCATCCTCCTCTTCAGCCTTCTCCGTTTCTTCCTCATCCGAGGACCTGCTGATGGTCAGGGTCTTCCACCTGCGTTTACTGATTGGTTTCCTCTTCATTGCAGGCTCAGCCCCTTTAGGACCTCTGACTTTAATCTTGAATGGTGAGGTCTTTGCTGATTTCCCTTTGGGGTCTTCTTCCCCGGATTCCTCAGAAGTTGACATGGGGTTGAGATTCCCCATCAAGTCAAAGGTGCAAGCTACTTTAGCGTTCTCCAACTCCCAGACTTTATGCTTGACCCAAGAGAAGGTGAATCTCAACACAGGAGCCATCAGGTCCTCCAATTCTATCACCTCAGGCTCATTCCAATCTATGTCCGCAACTGACCTGTCCTTTATGGGCTCGTAGACATGGTCCTGAACCAACTTTCCATCATCATCAAGCTGATCCAGAATCAGCTTAACATTGTATTGTCTGACGGCCTCAACCGGCAGCCGGGAAAACCTCCTTTTCCGTGCATCAAGGTCATCCTTGAGATTGACCCAGTAGTCTTCTAAGTCCTCCTCATGCCTATATTCCCGGGTAGCCCTCTTCTGTGCCCCTCCGGTTATGTCGAAGTTCATTCTCTTCGAGTGGAAAGAGAACCCATAAGCTGCTAACTCCTCACCTGCAGTGTGAGCTGATTGAATAGATGGGCATATTTCCCCCACACCAATCCAAAATCAACTCATAGCGTTGAACCGCTGGAGGAAACCCGGCCACATGCACTAGTCCAGAATTCATCATTCCTTGTCTCAAAGCTGACTGTTCCTTCTCAGCCACTCTCTGCTTGAACTCCTCATAGCGCCAGGCACCAACATTCATGTCAGATACCTCGGCCCACACAGAGGACACCTTGCTTTCGGGAGCTGGCTCTTCATATCCAATCTCAAACATTCTGTCTCGGAGATTGAGGCTGCCCTTGCACCGGCTTTGGACTTCCCAGTAGTAGCTTTGCTTGATTCGGCCTACACATCCAAAAAATCGTCATTAGAATCCAATTATTATTCATAATCCAGTTCAAAGGGTTAGCACAAATCATATAAATCCATCAAAATCAATTGCTAACTGCTAATCCATCGAGATCTGGAAAAATCAGACAGTCCGGGAAAATCACGCAATCTGGGAAAATACCGTCGGGGCGGAATTTTGGAGAAATCCGACCCAGACGGATTCCTGCTGCCAAAGCATCATTAGTCGAATAAATCATTAATGCGCATGGAAAATCAAAGGATAATTATCAAATGCATTTATTGGCAACAAGGAATAATCATTAGACACTCGTTCCGTTAATCCTATCATCGAAATATCAAAAGAACGGAGCCAGACGGGACGGACTCTGACTCTATAAATACCAAAATCAAAATCATATCAAAGGCCGACCCAATTCCAGCGATACCTAAGGCAAGAAACCCCCAATCATCATGCAAGCAAACGGAAAGGGCCATGAATACATACCATGGATCGAAGCAAACAAAACTCGGGCTCAGAAAGTCGACCACGCGGTAAACACGTTCAAGTAATGAAAATACGGGCACCAGAACTCAAGCAATCCCCGCGCAATCAAACCAAAATCGATTCTCAAAGCTCCAAATGGAAATTCTAAATCGCCAGAGCAAATCAAGGAAGCAATGAAGTCAGAATGAGACTGAAAACGCCCTAAATTCAACCTTATACCCGTCTGAGCAAAGGTACCTTCACCATTAATGCGCGATGAGACGTTTCTGAAAGTCCGGAAACCCGAGCTCAACACGGAATTTTGGAAAATTCCAGAATGCGCGGAAACACGGATTCCGCGGAAATGCAGAAACCGGGGAAATGAGGAAGACCGGGATTTTGGCAGAATCCGGGAAAATCTGACAGGACCGGAAAATCCCGAATTCAGGCAGAAATCCAGAACCGGAGAATCCTGCCAGAAACGGACAAGGAACCAGAGCCCGAGAAAATCCGCCAGAGACGGAAAATCCCGGATCCAGGTGAAAACCCGGACCTGGCCAAAGACCTAATTTCATTCAATTCCAACCTCAAGGGAGGGTCCAAGCGGGCAAGACCAATATGTCAAGACCCTAGAATGATAAATCCGATAGAACCAAAGGTCAAGACACCAAAAAAAGAGGGTCCCCACTCCAAGTGGGGCGTGTGTGCAAAAACTGCACAACAAATGGCGACTCTGCTGGGGAAATGCTCCTGAGCATTTCGATGACAAACTGGAATCAAGAACCCAGAACTCATGGTTTCAACGCTGATACCCAGCCACCACCCTAAGTTAAAGTAGAGAAATTCCCAGCCAATCCGACATTCTTATACCAGGGTCTAAGTGTGTGCACTTGCATGTATCACCTACCCTCAGTTGCAAGAAGAACCAGACTTGGTATGAACAGATTACGTAAAGATTCTTACTCTAAAAGTAACCGGGATAGAGCCTTGCTGCCAGTCGGGCGTCCATAGCCCCGACGAGGTTATCGCTGTGGTCCTCCTGAACATAGCTCCACTGCCAGTCAGGCGTCTATAGCTCTGGTAGAGATATTCAGATCCCCCTGATAAGTTGAATTCCAACCTCATGATTTTCAATACATTTTTTTTTTTTTTCGTTCTTTTTCACTCATTTTATTCAACCTGTGAACAGTGAAGTTCACACTCAGGGCTGAGAACCGCAGTGGCACTAGAGCAGAAAAAAGATTTTTCACCTGTCCAGACCTTATAAGGACTTTTACAACTTCAGGTATATTAAGGATTAAAGGTATAAGACCCCCAATATATTCCTGTTTAGAGTAACTAGAAACCCTTTGTCTCAACCTAAGGACAAATGACATGGGTTAAAGAATTCGTACCGTGATATTCTGGAAACATGAGCAAAGTTTGTAAGGGAAATACCAAGAACATTAGTCCTGCTTCGTCACCATTGCCATACAGATGCACCCACAACCCCAAAAGAGAAAGGACCAAAAGTAAGAGCAACTCAAAACAAAACAAACAAACCAAAGCAAACCTACTCTAACCAAACAAAACAAGCAAAGCAAAAAAGGGAAACCTATTCTAACCAAAGCAAGCAAACAAACAACAAAGCAACCTAAACTAACTATTTACAAAGCAAAGAGCTGAAAACAGCTCAAGACTGGAAATAATGTTTCAGATACTGCCCATTGACAGGCAGTGCCATGTCATCTCCCGTGAGAGTCCTCAGACGGAAGGCATTATCTCCCAATATTTCAGCAATCTGGTAAGGACCAAGCCACAATTTGTCAAATTTTCCATGACTCCCTTTCTGATCATGCGGCTTAGCCCAATACAGGACAAGGTCAGAAATCCTAAAAGCCTTAACTTTTGCTCTCCTATCAAACCATCGCTTGACTACCCCCTGATGTTTGGCAAAGTTTTCAAGGGCATTGTCTCGTTTTTCCTCAAGGTTTAATAATTCCGTCAGCCTGACCTCCCTTCTATCCCCTTCATCATAAAACTGGTTGATAAACTGTAGAGTTGGGATTTTGAGTTGGATAGGGAAAACCGGTTCCAGACTGTACACTAAATGATAAGGAGAGGTACCAATTGAGGACTTAATTCTGGTACGATCTGCCCAAAGAGAAAACCGAAGCTGGGTGTGCCAGTCTTTTGGGTTCCTCTCTAACAATTTTCGGATGACAGTCAACAGGTTCTTATTAGAGGATTCAGCTAGACCATTCCCTTGGGGATAATAATTAGATGCAAACTTTACAACAATACCATGATCAAAGGCCCAGTTTGAGAATTTCAGAGCTGCAAAGGAAGGACCATTGTCACATACCACAGCAACAGGACATCCAAACCGATTGAGAATGGCAGATTCAAGAAAATCAATTACTACCTCTGATGTACACTGCCTACAAGCAAAAGCTTCAGTCCATCTTGTAAAGTAATCAGTTATGGTGAGAATATACCTATGTCCTGCAGAGGATGGTGGATTGATGGGACCTATGAAGTCCATACCCCATTGAGCAAAAGGTTTTACCTCAATGACCGGTTGGAGCGGAAGTGCTGCACACCTTTCTCTTGTTGCTGCAGTCTGACAAATGTGACAGGTTCGTACGTGATGATGGACATCCTTAAACAATGTAGGCCAGTAGTATCCTGCCCTCAAAATCTGATTTGCGGTAGCAATCACCGAGCCATGACCAGTACCATATTTCTCATGAAATTCACTCATTACCCTTTCAGCTTCCTGTCTTCCAAGGCACCTCAAATAAATACCTTCGTGATTCTTCTTGTATAGGACAGCTCCTTTCAGCATGAAACCATCACTTTTCAATCTCAAAGCTCGCCTCTGAACTGCATCAAGATGACCAGGAGCTCGCTGATTCAGCATATAATAAACTATATCATCATACCAGCCCTCTGGGGAAACTTCTTCAACATTATAGTTATGGACAGACAATTCAGGGCCCATCTCTGCCATGGTTTGGGTGAGTCCTTGTCCTCTTACCAGCTTCATTGGCTGGATCTCAATGTCATACTCCTGAAGCATGGTCACCCATTTAGCTCTGCGCTCCCCTAACTCGTTTTGCATCAATAGCAACTTAACTGCAGAATCAGGAACAATTGCAAACACCTTATTTCGGAGGATATAATGCCTAAATTTCTTCACTGCTCGCACTAGGGCATATGCTTGCTTCTCCACACTCAGGTACTTCAGCTCAGCATCCTTCAATGGTGCACTCATGAATGCAATGGGATGCTCATTCCCCTCATCAGACTTTTGTGTCAGCATCCCAGCACATGAGTGGTCTGAAGCAAAGGAATAAATATAAAAAAGCTTACTGTAATCTGGACTCACCAACACTGGAGCATCGACAATGGCTCTCTTAATCTCTGCGAAGGACTCCTTTGCTTCTGTAGTCCACTCGACCTTGGCATCTTGCTTCAACATAGCATTTAACGGCTTCACAATCTCAGCAAATCCAGTGATGAATTTCCTGACAAAGTTAATCTTTCCGAAGAAGGACTTCATCTCCTTTTTGCTGGCAGGTGGCTAAATTTTCAGGATGGCTTCCACTCTCTCCGGATCTATAGCAATCCCTTTCTCTGATATCACATGTCCCAACAGCTTGCCTTCTGTAACTCCAAAGATACACTTCTTGGGATTCAAAGAGATGCCAAATTCCCTGCACTTCTGGAACACTTTGTACAAATCTGAAACATGATCCTCTCTGTTCTTTGAAAAAATGGTCAAATCATCCATGTAAATGATGATACACTTCCCTATGATGTCCTTAAAAGCAATGTCCATGGCTTGTTGGAACGTGGCTCCTGCATTGATAAGCCTAAATGGCATTCTCCTGTAGGCGAAGGTTCCCCACTTAGTCGTGAAAGTCGTCTTATGTCTGTCCTCATACTGGACCATCACTTGATTATACCCTGAATACCCATCTAGAAAGGACATCATCTGTGATCCATTGACCACTTGTAGCACTTCATCCAAAAAGGGAACTGGGTAGTTATCCTTTTCTGATGATCTGTTCAAATTTCTGAAGTCCACACAGAGCCTAATTTCACCGTTCTTCTTTCTTACCGGAACCAGATTGGCCACCCAAGTTGAATGCCTGACAGGAAATATGATTCTAGCAGAGAACAATTTCTGGACTTCTTTCTGTATTACCGGTTCCAACAATGCATTGATAGGTCTCTGTCTCTGTCTAAAAGGCTTGGCATCAGGCTTCAGAGGTATAGTATGAGTTATGATGGATGTATCATAAGTCTTCAAGTCTTCATAACCCCAGGCTACTATATCCAGAAAGCTATGCAAGGCCTTGATTATCCCTTCTCTTTCTTCAGGAGTACAGACCTTACCAATGAAAATATTCTTTACATTATCCTCGGTACCCACATTGTGAGTGTCACACTGTCCACTAACAGATTCTTTCTTTGTCTCTTGTTCTTGATCTCTAATTTTGTCCATATCAAAAATTCTCTCTAACTGTACCATTCCCCTTGGAATAGTATTGGACTTCAAATTCAGCACACCCTCTAGATCCAATTCTGCTTCTTGAGGCTCTGTTTCATCAATGATCTGTGAAGCAAAGACATCTGTGTTCTTGATAAAGTCTAGGATATGTTTATCATCTTCAAACACCTAAAAATTAGTCACATTGTAAGGAACTGAAGGAACAGGAGTTAATTCAACGGTAAACTTCTTCAATCCTGACATAGATAGGGGCTACAAAGTAATGGCTGCTTGAGCCAGGGAATCGGCAGTTTGATTCTTCTTCCTTGGGATCAGTTGGATATTAAAAGCGTCAAACCCCTCAATGAGGTCCCACACTCTGTGCCTGTAGTTGGTCATTCTCCTATCGTGGCACGCATACTGCTTTCTTACTTGTTTGACTACTAATTCAGAATCTCCAAAAACTTGTAGAACCCTGACCTTTTTCTTGAGTGTCATAAGGAGTCTATGAATTAATGCTTCATACTCAGCCACATTATTGGTGCAATGAAATTGGAGCCTGTGAGCTGCGAAGAAATTTTTTACCTTTTGGACTGATTAGCTCAAACCCTGCTCCAGCTCCATGCTTGGATTTGGATCCATCGAATTTGAGAGTCCAGCATTCGGCAGTGGTATTTTTCTTCATTCTGTCTTTTGGTTTATCAGTGTTAAAGGCTGCCTCAGTCACCACAGGTTTCTGGCTTTCGCACTCTTTCTGGAGATTCTGCTCATCTGCCTTAACCGCCTGAGCTGGATTCATGCATTTTTGTACTTGTTTTACTGCTGTCTGACACAGGCAACATTCCAACTCTGAGTGAGAAGCATTGTGGACTCTACACCAATTTGGTAAGAGTAACTCCTTAAAGCTTTTCTTCTTTCCCAGGTGAATCTGGTTCTCCATACATTGCCTAATGAATTCTTGGAAATCGTCCAATAAGCTGATCTGTTTGTCTTCAGGTTCTTCCTCTTCAACTAATTCCGTCAGAACTTTAGTATGGCTGGACCCTGTCCCAACATCAGCTGACATCATATGCAACATAAGTACCTCCTCTGCATCTGATTCCTCATATTGAGCCGATAGCAGGTAGTTCCCTATTCCAGCTTCTGATATAAGGACCTCTGCTGAAGTCTTTTGATATTCCGTTATCATATACTTCATTCTAGGCTCCCTCTCAATTCTGATTTGATTAGGCACTCTCTTCCATGGAAGCCACATGTGAGAGTGATCAGTGGACACATATCCATTCAGAGCCTTGGTGAACTCTCGTCCTAGGATCAAACCGTATGCATCAGGAATATCAGCCACCTGAATATTAATAACCTGCTGGATTCTCGAATCAGAGGCTATCTGCATCTGGATCATGTTAAGTTCTCCTACCACACTCACTTCGGTTCTGTCCAACTGAGTGACCTTCTTCTGGGAATCGGCAGGTGTAATTCCTAGAGCCCTACAAACTCCTAGAGGCATCACGTTGGTGGAAGCACCAGAATCTAACAAGCAATTGTGAAGGTTCTTACCAAAGATTCAGACTGAGATCAGAAAGGGTGGAGTTTCTGTCTTTCCTTGAAACAAGGTGGGTTGAGTATCCACCTGGGCCACTTGAGTCCTATCCTTTTCTTTTCCCTTATCTCCAGGTGGTGGGTTGATCCGATTTTGGGTCTGATTTTGTGTGTTCATAGACTGAAAACTGGAAGTCTGGCCGACATATTCACTAGAAGACTTATCCAATAACTTTAAATTTGCATCATAGGTACCTAAGACAGCCTTCCTAATTGCAGGAAATCTTAATAACTCAAATGCAGAAAGATTTACCTTTAGTTTCTTGAATTCCTCTGCAACGTATGAAGCCATCTGCTCCTCACTCATATCAATAGAGACTTCCTTAGGTAGTTCCTCCACCTTGTCCTTGCCAGCTTGAACAATCTTTTCCTTTTGTGGTTCAGCCTGAGCTTGTCTGTCTTTCAAAAGGTACTGCTTGGAGACATGTGGATAAGATGGATTGTTGCTAGCATTAGGATCCGGAGGGGTACTGAAGTTGTTGGGGGGAATGGAGGTGGTGAACGGTCCTCCAGGCTGTGGGCGTCTATGAGGCATATCCCTCAATCCCTGTCTCTGAAACATCTGTACTTCTTCAACATGAACTTCCTCCTGATCGAGGGGGCCATTATCATTTATTTCTTCGTTGAATAGCCGAGCAACCTCATCTCCATTACAAATCTGGTCTGTTTCATCTTCATGGGAATCGGGTTTTTCTGGTACATTTTCTTGGCTTGCTGGAAAAGGAGCATGATTCAATACCAACACGGGAGAATCATAGGAGTTAGAGGGAACAATCTCTTGTGCATTCACATTGTTTTCTACCTCATACTAAAAGATAGAAGCAGCAGTTTGGAATTCCGGACATTCCAATTCTGAATGTTGGCTTGTCTTATGGAGTCTGCACCACCCTGATAAGGCCGCTTCTGCCAGATATACTCCAGTAGGAGGCTTATCTTGACTGACTGGTTGGTTTGCAGACTGATTAACAATCTGATTCGCCGGCTGATCCAACGGGGTAGGAACTCCCCCATTATTGGGTCCTGTATTCCAAGTTCTGTTCTGTCCTTGTGGTGACCTTTTATCAAATCCTGACCCACTTCCTTGGCCTCTGTCAAAATTCTGCCTCCTTTCGTTATTGAAACCTCTGTCATTGTTATAACCCCTATCATTGTAGAACCCTCTGTCATTACGCTATCCCCTGTCGAAGTTCTGTCCTTGTGAATACTCTCTGTTCTGATTAGATTGCATTCCCTTCTGAGCAGCTTGCAACTGACTATTATGATTTCTCAGGTAAGTCACTTCCAGATTTAACTTCTTTATTTGTTCGGCCATTTCATCAATCCTCTCCCTATTAGGATCTTGGTAAGGGATCTGGTTCGGGTTACTCTGAGGGGGAATAGGCATTGTGGCGGATCCCAAAGACTGGTGCAACACCTCAGAATTCTGCAGATAAGCAGGGAAGCTATTCTGCTGTGGCTGATACATGGGTTGGTTCACTTGTTGTTGAGGGAAGTTTGTCATAGGAGAGATTTGGTTCATGGGATGACCAGGGTGTGGTACTATGGGTAATTGGGGAACTGGGTTCATAATTGGGGTATGATTGGTGAGGGCCTGATTTACTGCCTGAATCTGGTTAGGATGTGCAACTGGTCCCAGAGAAGGCAATGGCCTAGTCAAGTGTTGCCTTAGGTCTGTGCTGAGCTTTACAGCATCTGTATAAGCATTAGTTAGTGTGTCTAGAGGATTAGGTCTCCACTTCAGGAAGGTTGCTGTCAAGCTATCCAGAGCTTCATAATAGACTCCTAGGGCCGTATCATCATCCAAAACATATGGGTCTTGCAACCTGGTGAATGCCCGGTGAAACCTATTATTGAAACTGGCTATCGGCTCATTAACCTCTCTCTTGACTTTGATGAATTGTAGGTATAACTCGTTGGCACTAATGGGTATTCGAAACTTTTGTAAAAAGGCAGTCTCAAGGTCGTTCCAATTAAGAATTGAACCAGCAGGAAGATGGTTATACCAGTAAAAGGCCTCCTCTCCTAGTGAATAGGGAAACAACCTGCAAGCAACATCCTCATGAACTATCCCCCTGTCCTTGAGACAGGTTTGGAAAATCCTTAGGTGTTCTTCTGCAGTCCTGTTCGGGTCATTAGCATGGAATTTTGAATAGAAGTGCTCAGGGTTTTTGGGCATAACATTGTAGGCTTGAAAGAATAGGGGCGATGGATTGTTGGCAAGGAAAGCCATTGGTGAAAGTGGGGGTGGTGGTGGTGGTTGATTATTGACAGGCTGAGGTTGTTGGACAGGAATGGCCTCAGGAATGGGTATAGCCTCCACCTCAGGATGTGAAGATGTGGATGATACTGGTGAAGGGATAGGTGATGATGATTCTCCCCCTTCTCTAGTCCACCTTGACCTATTGGGAAATTGAAGTTCTTCTAAATCTTCCTCTCTGGTGGTGGACCTGGTATTTCTCCTATATCTCTCTGGAGAGATAGCGTTCAAGAAACGATCCAGTGTGCTCATTCAGGCCCTCCTTCTAGCGCCAATCTATTGATGGTGTTTTCTGCACAGCAACAACTCAGACAGAATATAGTATCCTATCTCTCTTGAAAGGTAATCTTCAATAATAAATCACTGAAAATCACCCCAAGGTCTCTCGGGTGTTAGGTCATAACAATGCATAAAACAACTCAGATAAAATGTGAAATGCTGGTAATCACAATCGGACCTTACTACAAGCAAACTGTATCCTTTCAATTTATCAGATTTGACAATATGGTGATCTTGAATCCTAAATCTAACTGAATAATTAAAGAAACAGCAAAAGGTAGGGATGCAAGGAAGTAATAAAACTTAAACTACTGCAAGGACAAGCAATGTAAATGACATATATGTGGAATGGACCTATCTCAAATAACCAATTCCTGATCGACCCACAATGCAATCTTACAAGAACAGTGCAATCTTCTGAGGTATTTAAATTTTCAAATCATAGACTTGCATCTACAATCGAACTTGAGCACACTGAATATACGGTCCAGGTTGACTTTACCAGCCTACTACAATCAGATAGTTACTGGGAGTATAGACCAGAGATAGCTACAAACATTCCAGATATGACACCACAAACATCATTTATCCAACCAAAACTAATTTACTTCTGAGTACTAAACCCTAAATCTTCAAGCAATTTAAAAGATAGAACAAAGGAACCATGCAAGATGAAATAACACAAAGGATTTCACCAGGAAAACCACAATGTCTCAATTGTATTAATCACCAAATGTTGCAACAATTCAACCGTTCTGATACAGTATTTGCTTCAAGAAAAGACTAAGAAAATCTAACTATTGCTCTTGCTTATCTCTATTACTGCTCAGCTAACCAATGTCTAACCCTTACAATGAGGCAAGAATGCCCATTTATATCAAATTTTCCCAAAACATGTCGGCCCAGCCAAACATTTTACAAAATAATAAAAACCGCCAAAACAGGTGGCCAAGGAAACGAACTAAGGCACACATTTAATGCCATCATCCAAGTCGGCTCTGACACAGTCCCCAAGGAAGTCTGGTCCAATGCATGCCCTATGATAATAGGGAAGCACAAATCTCAAAATGAGCATTAACTGCCACCCCCTTTATCCTTCTTCTTCACTGACGACCCTTGGACACACGAGAATATTCCATCCTCAGCAAATAGGCAGTGGCAAAACCCTGAGAACATTTTTTGAATCTCTATCCTCCTTGGACCGCTCGACAATCTTTTATTCCAGTCTTCCTTACCGGCCATGTATCTATCATCCAAGTATGTGGCCGCATCATCAAGCAAATGGGAGGTGACAGTTCCATCAGAATCCGGGGCATAAACCTCATGCCACCATTCCTTCAGTTGATCTAAGCTCAAATATTTGGGAGCTATTTTCTTCCTCCCTGTCATCACCTCGAAGAAGGCAATGCATCCATCATAAACTGCTGTAAGATCGCCATCAATGGACTTCCTGCGTTTCTGCATCTTCTTTAGACCCCCTTGTCTGACCAGCAATGCCTCAAACCACTCCCATGGTTCATCCAGCCTGGAGGAAGGAAGGATTCCATCCTTGGCCAACTGCTCCTTTCCATGTCCCAGGATAGTCCTTGATTTCTGCAGCAGGAGGTCTATGTCATTCTTATCTTGAGACAAAATATGCTCCAGCAGTTCCTTTGCCCGGACTGCATCCTTGCCCACAGACAAAATCCCTTTGATAGCATCATCCCCTCTTGCCTGGACATCCATCAACCAATCAGTGGCAGCTTGGGCGGAGGCCTTCATCTTTTCAATTCCGGAGATTGTCTCCTTAGGCAGAAAACCCGGAGTCTGAGAAGAGGATGGATGGAGAGACTGTAGAGGCCTCAATACCTCTTCTAGACATTTCCTCAACCTTTCATTTTCTCTCTTCAATTCCCGCTTGGATTGGGTCTCCTTCTTCAGCCTGTCAACAATTATGGCACTCGACCCCTCAAACTCCTCAATATCCTGCTCTAGGGAGGCTGGCCCAAGGTTAATAGTTTGGACATTGTAGTCCTGGCCTGTTATATCGTCTCTTGTCTTCTCTGCTGCAGGGGTGGCGATGTGAACTACCCTGTTATGCGCTTCATCCCTTTCCACCCGGGAAATTACCTTAGCAGCTTTCTTTTTCTTTCCCTTGCCGATCTGGGACAGCATTTCATCCCAATCCAACGGAGTGTCCTCAACAATTACTTGTTTCTTCCGGGCAATTTCCTTTTCCACCCAGTCCGGAGCTACAGGGTCTGTCCGGATTCCTTCTGATCTTGTTTCTCCCGGATCCTCTGTCACTTTCACTTCCTCCGTGGCTGTCACCTCGACCTCCTCCTCAGTTGTTGCTCTGTCATCCTCTTTCTCCGGACTCTGCTCGCCTCGATCAGCCTCCCCAAGTCCCAATTCCTGAAGCACTGGTGATGGAGTCCTAGCAGGTATGTTTTCCTCCAGCCCAGGTGATCCGCGGCCTTTCTCACTCTCCGGAGAATCCTGCACCAGTGGAGAAGTGTGCCTTTCCTCTGTTTCTTCCTCAAGCTCGGCCGCTCCGTTCCTTCCTTGAACTGCTCGGCCTCCCCGCTAAATTTTCCGGTTCTGGTGCACTTAGCAGAGGGGAAACAGGCTTGTCCTGCTCGTCAACTGGTTGTGTTGGAGGAGAGTCCTTCTGCTGTGTCACATCCTTAGGAGAAGGAGTTCTTGATTTTCTAGTATATACCTTGGTTTTCTCCCCTCCGGAGCTCTCCACATCTACAATTGGAGGTTCATCCTCCGAAGCAGTCTGTTCCTTCTTCTTGAGTGTCCTTGTAGTTCTTGTCTTCTTGGGCGGTGGAGGAGCATCCTCCTCTTCAGCCTTCTCCGTTTCTTCCTCATCCGAGGACTTGCTGATGGTCAGGGTCTTCCACCTGCGTTTCCAATTGGTTTCCTCTTCATTGCAGGCTCAGCCCCTTTAGGACCTCTGACTTTAATCTTGAATGGTGAGGTCTTTGCTGATTTCCCTTTGGGGTCTTCTTCCCCGGATTCCTCAGAAGTTGACATGGGGTTGAGATTCCCCATCAAGTCAAAGGTGCAAGCTACTTTAGCGTTCTCCAACTCCCAGACTTTATGCTTGACCCAAGAGAAGGTGAATCTCAACACAGGAGCCATCAGGTCCTCCAATTCTGTCACCTCAGGCTCATTCCAATCTATGTCCGCAACTGACCTGTCCTTTATGGGCTCGTAGACATGGTCCTGAACCAACTTTCCATCATCATCAAGCTGATCCGGAATCAGCTTAACATTGTATTGTCTGATGGCCTCAACCGGCAGCCGGGAAAACCTCCTCTTCCGTGCATCAAGGTCATCCTTGAGATTGACCCAGTAGTCTTCTAAGTCCTCCTTATGCCTATATTCCCGGGTAGCCCTCTTCTGTGCCTCTCCTATGATATCAAAGTTTATTCTCTTCGAATGGAAAGGGAATCCATAAGCTGCCAACTCCTCACCTGCAGTGTGAGCCGATTGAATAGATGGGCACACTTCCCCTACACCAATCCCAAGAGGGAAGTCTCCTCCAAATCCTGTCTTATGCTTCTCCCCCTTCACAACTGCATCAAACTCACAAATCTGCCTTACAACTTCTAGCAGCACAATATGGTCAGTGGGATACCTGGGCAACCTGTAAGGGGCAACTGGGCATCCATCAACCCGGAGGTAGGTGAATGTAGGGAATTGGATAAACCACGCTCTGTAGTTCTTGATCAAGCCCCTAGCTCCATCGGATAATCTGATATGTTCTGCATTTTGAAGTGTCCGAGTAATGTGCATAGTGAATGCATCATTTGCCCTCCTATAATCTTTATGTCCTAGATGCAGCTCCGGATAAACTTCATAGATGATGTCTTGTCCAATGGTTCCCCTCGGAGTCAAACCCTTGTATGGGTAGGAGATGGCCAGCACGTACATGATGTAAGAAGACATATTGAACTTCTTCGCCTCCAGGATATTTCTCAGTTGTTTGTCAATCTCTGCACTAATGAGTCCTGCCCAGTGATAGTTTGTCCCCTGGCTCATCTTGGTGATCACATGGACCATCCAATTCTCCAATACCCCTGCAATTCTTAGTCCAGCCACCCTGCTCAACAGTGTGATGGCATCATACACGTCCGACCTGAATTTCACCCTATGTAGCTGTTTGGGCAACTTGGAGTGGTGAGATTTTGGCTTCTCCAGCCATGAATTGATGATCTGCTGAGCCTTGGTTGGCTCATTCTCGTAATAGGTCCTGGCAGTGTCAAGGTTCAATGCACAGACCGAAGGAAGATCCGGCATACTGAAGGTTCTTGCAATGGAAGCCGGACTGAAGTTGGCTAAGACTCGTCCCTCAGTACTAATCACCATCTGGGTATCAAAATTGTACTGTCTGGCACATTCCAAAATCAACTCATAGCATTGAACCGCTGGAGGAAACCCGGCCACATGCACTAGTCCAGAATTCATCATTCCTTGTCTCAAAGCTGACTGTTCCTTCTCAGCCACTCTCTGCTTGAACTCCTCATAGCGCCAGGCACCAACATTCGTGTCAGATACCTCGGCCCACACAGAGGACACCTTGCTTTCTGGGAGTTGGCTCTTCATATCCAATCTCAAACGTTCTGTCTCGGAGATTGAGGCTGCCCCTGCACCGGCTTTGGACTTCCCAGTAGTAGCTTTGCTTGATTCGGCCTACACATCCAAAAATCGTCATTATAATCCAATTATTATTCATAATCCAGTTCAAAGGGTTAGCACAAATCATATAAATCCATCAAAATCAATTGCTAACTACTAATCCATCGAGATCTGGAAAAATCAGACAGTCCGGGAAAATCACGCAATCCGGGAAAATACCGTCGGGGCGGAATTTCAGAGAAATCTGACCCAGACGGATTCCTGCTGCCAAAGCATCATTAGTCAAATAAATCATTAATGCGCAAGGAAAATCAAAGGATAATTATCAAATGCATTTATTGGAAACAAGAAATAAACATTAGACACTCATTCCATTAATCCTATCATCGAAATATCAGAACAGAGCCAGACAGGAAATCCGGAAAAATCCGGATGGGACGGATTTTCGCGGACAGCTTAAATGTACCGGGAATAACCCCAACCCACGGAATAAGCCCAAACCGGGAAAATCTGGGAGCGAGGAAATTCCACGACAACCTCGGAAACCCGAAAAAACGACGAATGCAAACCAAAACTCGAATGATCACAGGATCATCCCTACCCGATCTCGAATTATCACAATACCGAAGACAAGCAACAAGACTCAGGGCGCAAAGGATTTAGACCCCTGGAAAGCACGCAAAGAATGAATCCCCACATGAAAATAAAGATGCCCTAATCCGAATGATCAAACCATCCGCCATTAAAACCAGAACAAGCTTTAAGGTTTTAAAATATCGGTTAAAGATTTACCTAAAGCCTTCTAATTCGAATAAGACGGGAGGCCAACATGATACGGGGCAAAGCCACTCAAGCACAAAAAAATCCTCATCCTGGGCCGAATCACCAAAGGAAACCCTAATTCGCACGAAAACGCATTTCGTGCCCGAAACAATCAAACACTCCGACCCAGAATCCCGTCTAAAGGATAAATATGTCATCTCATGGACGAATGGAGTTCACAAGGGAAGAAAACTGGGGTTTCAAAATAAAACGGGATGGACTCCGACTCTATAAATACCAAAATCAAAATCATATCAAAGGCCGACCCAATTCCAGCGATACCTAAGGCAAGAAACCCCCAATCATCATGCAAGCAAACGGAAAGGGCAATGAATACATACCATGGATCGAAGCAAACAGAACTCGGGCTCAAAAAGTCGACCACGCGGTCAAAAAGTACGACCACGCGGTAAACACGTTCAAGTAATGAAAATACGGGCAAGCAGAACCTGCGCAAGCAATCCCCGCGCAATCAAACCAAAATCGATTCTAAATCCCCCAGAAAAATGGAAATTCAATAAATCGCCAGAGCAAATCAAGGAAGACCCAATGAAGTCAGAATGAGACTGAAAAGCGCCCTAAATTCGACCTTATACCCGTCTGAGCAAAGGTACCTTCACCATTAATGCGCAATGAGACGTTTCTAAAAGTCCGGAAACCCGAGCTCAACACGGAATTTCAGAAAATTCCAGAATGCGCGGAAACACGGATTCCGCAGAAAATGCAGAAACCAGGGAAATGAGGAAGACCAGGATTTTGGCAGAATCCGGGAAAATCCGACAGGACCGGAAAATCCCGAAGTCAGGCAGAAATCCGGAACCGGAGAATCCTGCCAGAAACGGACAAGGAACCAGAGCCCGGGAAAATCCGCCAGAGACGGAAAATCCCGGATCCAGGTGAAAACCCGGACCTGGTCAAAAACCTAATTTCATTCAATTCCAACCTCAAGGGAGGGTCCAAGCAGGCAAGACCAACATGTCAAGACCCTAGAATGATAAATCCGATAGAACCAAAGGTCAAGACACCCAAAAAGAGGTCCCCGCCAAGTGGGTGACAGCACAGTGGGGAGACCATTATTCATCTAGTTTCCCTTAGAAGTCGAGGTCATAGAAGGAAGGAAACCAACAACAAAAACTGCAACACAAGATCCATGCAACGGTGGATAATAGGAAAGCAAAGTACTAGGCTTCTCTGATATGATTACTGGGTAAGCTCTATGGCCAAACTATTTCTATTTTGATAGATATTGGAGCTACTGAGTATTTTATAGATCCTAAAATATTTTTAAGCTTCCCATTAGACTTGGACATTTGGAAAACTCATGGTCAGTTTAGTATGGAAATCAAGCAGGGCAGGAAGTAGATTCATGTTTCTATTGTAGTGAGTTAGAAATTCCCAATTTCCTGACCCAAGTTGACCTTTACATGGAACCTCTAGGGTCCTACGATGTAATCTTTGGAATTAACTAGTTAACTGAGCACAAAGCCATTGTAAATTGTGAGGATAAGATGGTGAGTTGTCTGGATGACTATGAATACCCGTTTGAGATACATGGGATACAAAACCCTTAGAGCTTAGGAAGATTTCAGCTATGCAGCTTAAGAGGGCTCAAAGGAAGGGTTGTGTCATTTATGTTGTGCATATTAGTGAACCTAACAATGAGAAACCATACCTCGATGATTATCCAATTCTTAGGGAATTCTGAGATGTTTTCATCGAAGATCTCATTGAGATGCCTCCAAAGAAAGAATTTGATTTCTCCATTGATCTAATGCCAAGAGTTGAGCCTCAGTCTAAAGCTTTGTACATGATGACCACCACCAAGCTTTATGAATTGAAATCCCAGTTACAGGAGCTATTGCATAAAGGGCTCATTAGACCCAGTGTGTCACCGTGGGGAGCATCAGTTATCTATGTGAAAAAGAATGATGGAACCTTGTGTTTGTGTATTGATTATTAGATGTTGAACAAGGTGACCATTAAGAATTGATATCCCCTTCTAAGGATCAATGAATTATTTGTCAGATCAAGGGAGCAATAGTATCTCAAAAATAGATCTCAGATCTAGATACCATCAGTTGAGAATAAAGGAATAATATATTCCAAATACTACTTTCTAAACTTGGTATGGAAATTACGAGTTCACCATTGTACCATTTGGATTGACCAATGCACTCACAGCTTTCATGAATCTTATGAACAGTGTGTTCTGAGACTATTTGGATGATTTTTTCCTAATATTTATTGATGAAATTATAGTTTATTCTAAGTCTATTGAGAAACATGACCAAAACTTGTGGATAGTCTTACAATGTCTGAGGGAAAATAAGCTTTTTAGAAAGCTATCCAAGTGCTCATTTTATCAAGATAGGGTGCACTACCTAGGCCACATTATCTCAACTAAGGGAGTCTTTGTGGATCTTGAGAAGATAAAAGCAATTATAGAGAGGTCGGTGTCTCAAATTGTGATGGAGGTGTGAAGCTTTATGGGCCTTTCCTAATATTACAAAAAACTATGCATAGGGTTTTCTAAAATCACAGCCCCAATAACATCTCTCCAAAAGAAAGGAAAGAGTTTTGATTGGACTGAGAGTGTGAATATGATTTTTGACTCCTGAACCTTGAGAAGCTCAATAGCCTCAAGTTGACTATACTTGATCCCAATGGTCAATCTCAGTGGTCATGGTCTCTCAGAGACAGTGTAGGAGCAGTGTAATGCAATTTGGGCAAGTTTGTACGAGTCAAGGAAGCTAAAACAATGAAGTAAATTATGCACATGATTTGAAACTAGAAACCATATGCATTCCCATGATGTGGAGACATTCTCTTTTGGAAGACATTGCCATCTTTTTGGATGAGCTTTCATTTGGAGTGAGTACAAACCTCAATCCAAGTTTTCTCTTATTGCAGAGGCGGAGGATGAATAGGTTCAATACTCCTTCCTTCCTTTTTCCAATAGGACCTTTATCATAGCCCATCTTTTGCATTATTGAATACCCTTTTCCATATTTTTCCGTGGGTAATTTGACATTACAGATTGCTAAATCTTCATCTTTATAGAGCCAGTTTAGAATTTCTATATCCTCAAGATTTTCCATGTGGAATTTTTCTTTGATGAATTGTCCATTAAATTTTGTGATTGGCTCTATTGGTGGTTGCTTTGATGTTGATGCTGCTGATATTTGATGTTCCCTGATAGACGGCTGTCCATGTGATCGAGGTGATGTAGGTAAATTGGCAAGACAAAGAGAGTATTCTCCAACTCCATGATCCTTGAATTTTATTTTTTTGTCAAAACTATTGGTCAATTGACTGATTTGTGTGTCAATCTTTAGAGAAGTCCTAGCATGAGCTTCTTGATTGTTAGGGACCAAAGTATCTTGACTGGCTTTTATGTTGGCACAAGTTTGAATATTGGAATTATCAACAGGTATCGTGATTTCCTGTCCATCATAAGGAAACTTAAGACATTGATGATAGGTTGATGGGACAGCTTGCATTTCATGGATCCAAGGATGACCCAACAAGATGTTATATACAAGATCACGGTCCAGTACTTGATAGAAAGTATTACTTTATAAATGGGCCCACATCTGATTGGTAGCATGATCAGACCCTTGGATGCTCTTTCTTCATCATCATAAGCTTTTATGGTAATCTTTCTTCTAAAATCAATGGAGTCTTCAGAAAATCCTAAAGCTTTAACCAACTTCATAGTACAGATGTTCAAACCAGCACCTCCATCTATTAGAACTCATCTGATACGAAACTTGTGAATCGTGACTTCTAAGTACAATGATGAGTTATGGGGATGAGTTATGGAAACGTCATCTTTTTCAGAGAATGAAAGGCAAGTGGGTGAGGACAAGTGTCCTACCATGGCTTGAAATTGGTTCACATCCAGGTCAGTGGATACATTAGTTTCAACAAGGGCTTTTTTGAGAATTTCCTTATGGGCTGGGGAAATCTTCAATAGTTCCAGAATAGAAATTTGAGCGGGGGTTTTCTGAAGTTGGTTGACCAAATCATACTGATGTAGAGGTGGAGGTTCAGTGGATTTTGAAGAGGTGCCTTTTAAGACAACTTTAGCTTGCGCTCTTGTTGTTGTGTTGACTTCTCTATATTCCACCTTCTTGTTGACTTTAATGACATTTACCCGCTCGTCGTCTGTGTAGAGATGGTTGATTATATGATCATAATTGATATGATTCACATTTTTTTCAGAAGACTCACCTTTTTGATAATTGGGCAAAGGGTTGCAAAATGCTTGGTGGTCTGCATTGGTTTGTTGATTTCCTTCTATTGTAATGATGTCATTGTCAATTAAGTCTTGAATGGCATTCTTCAAGGCTTAGCAATTGTTTGTGCGATGACCTTTACACTGATGATAATCACAATAGTATGCCTCATTCCATGATGGAGGCTTTACACTGGGTTCATAATTTGTTGAGGAACATGTAATGACATTTTTGGCATCAATCTTTGATGCAATTCTAAAGATTGTCCCAATGAATGAAAGTTCTTTATTCAAGAAGATAAAATTTTATTGGATTTGAATTGAGATTTGGAACGAGGTTATTGGTTCCTCGGTAACCTTGGTTGTTGGAAGTTTGATGGGAGTCTGATTTATATTCCCTCGGAGGAGAGTTATTCCGTGATTTACAATGAGTTGACATTATTTATTTCTTGAATGTTTGGAGTCGCGAGGACAAATGGTTGAATTCGAGGCAGTTACATCAACAACAACACATCATTCACCATATTTTTGTTGGAGTCCAAAGTGGACTTTATGCATTATTATTGATGGTTGGATGAGCTGATTTTCTTTGTCATGTTTTATTATTCCCTCTTTTGACCAAAAGCATTTTCGATGGTTATGGCATCTTCAATCATTTTCTCAAAAGAAGGAGGACAATGTAAGTTCAAGTGATAGCTCATTTCTGAATTTAAACTGTTGATAAAAGTAACCATCTTTTCCTTTTGAGGAACAGGACGTGGATATTTGGCAAACATTCTTCTCCATCGCTGAAGAAATGTAATGAAAGATTCACCCGAGGGTTTTACGTGCAACTTTGCGAATCTATCGCGGTGATTTGGTGTGTATGTTGTAGGTATATTGTATTGAATGGGTTGTCAATTCTTTGGAAATGTCGTAGGGAGGTGTAATCTTGATATCCATTCCATGGGTGAATAGTCCTTGAAACAATGCATCGAAGTAAAGTGTCTTAGGTGAACGGAAAATTCCAAATGTGTAGAGTCTCTAACATGATCGATTGGATCCGTTTTCCCATTATAGCGATCAAATTTTGGCATTTCACAATGCTTGGGATAAGGAATCATGTTAAGACTTCGGTCAAAAGGATAAGGAAAAATATCCTTGAGAGTGTATTTCTTTGTGGTTGTTCCCCCTTGTAATTCTTTAACTTGTCCTTGAAGTGCCTTGATTTGTTGGGTCAAAGCACTAAGATCAGAAAGGGGTGTCTCTTCAGGTTTGTTTTTCAAATTTTTAGTATTGGAGTCATGAGGCAATTTAGCCCCTTGTTTGGCTAGATAGCGAAAATATTTTTCCTTATCTCGCTGTAAGATCTTTTCGATGGCTTTGTGAAATTTTGGATCTTGTTCAGCCTCTCTAAGACGTTCCTCATCTTGTTCCTCATCACTATCTATCTGTGTTTTTTTATGTCCTTGTATTGGTGAAAAGGATTTTCTTCTCTATTATATGTATCTTTGTCAAAAATTGGATTACTATTCATGATGTAAAGAGGATTGCTGCTTTCACCCTCTTCTTGAATGTTTTGAGTATGTCCTTGTTGAATTTCGTCCTTCAATTTATTGAATTGGGGTCTTGTGAAGATAGGCATATGATTTTGAAAATTCTTCTAAACTTAGATCCTAGTTTTGACAAGTGCGATGATGATGATCCGATAAGATGCAGAATCTTATGATATGATCATGGATGCTCCTAATTTATTGATTGTGGCTTCCAATTGATGAAGGATTTCAGAATCCTGTTGGGGAAGTTGAACCAAAAATTAGAAAGTTGTTTTGAGATATGCACTCTTAAAGTTTTGATCTTTGTTTTTCGAAGAAAGATTTCAAAATCACTGAAGGATTTGATTGGGATGTGAAGGATATTCTATAGAAGGTTGTGGTATGTTGTCAAATTCAAGAGGTTGATTATGATTATGTCATTGTGATAGAGCTAATCTCTGATAATAAGCTCGAGAATCTAAGGGATCTATAGCATACTCATCAGTGAATCCTCTAACAAAGTCTTGGTATCTGTGAAGAAATCCTCGGTAGTGAAGCAAGACTTGTCAACTTTTGTACAAGAATTTTCTCTTTTGTAGTGTTTTCTTGTATCCTAATGGTTTCTTGGGTTTTCTGATCCTTTTGGACACTGATTTCTTGGGAAATTTTGTTGATTTCCAATCTCTAAGCATGGGAAAATTATTGGGAAGGTTATTGGACCAATGGTATGAATTTTTTTTGAGTGATTTCAGTTGTTGTTCTTCATGTTCATTTTGGATGATCTCTTTATCTGAATTAATGTGATGGAAGACACAACAAACATTTTTGAAAACAGTTGTTATTAAAGCCCTATACTAACATGAAGTGTTTGATCAAGAAAATGTTTTCAACAAATGTTTTCACAGGTTTTGCACATGAAAGACAATTCAAACAGACTCACTCTTAAATGCTCAAGTAGGTCATTCTAGTAATCAACAGCCCACATCTAAGAGGCTAGCATTCGACTCTGCAGTCGTGTGTATACTTTTAGAAGGGAATTTTAGTGTTTTTGTCTTTTCCAGGCGCGTACTCAGAGTTACGGAAGTGGATATCAGATCCCCTGAGCAAACGGTCCTTGGTAGTTATATGGTGAGTATCTTGGGGGCAGATTCTTCCCTCCCCTTGCACTATGATTATTAGAATGTTGTTATTAGAAGTCTAGATGGGGGTTGCAGTATGGAATTATTAGCAAGATTGTAATATGTTTTACACTAGATAATAAAATCATTGGATGGTTGCGATTTTTTGGATGTAGCCCGGATTGGGTGAACCACATTAAATTATTTGTGTTGCCTTGTTTCTGCTATAATTTTATGTGTTTTATTGATCAAATCTGCATTTAACTGTTAGATATTTCTAAACCTAACACCAGATTGTATATGGTTTACTGCTTGATGATTGATGAAATGGAATGATAAAAAAGTATTGTGATAGACTGTAGCACACTAGAATTTGATGCTAGTAGACAGTCTAAAGGGAGGGAAACCCCTTGATATGATGAGCTTTTCTTTTGGGAATGGGTGCTAGAGAGTGTATATTTTCTTTTCCAAATCTAACCTGAGTTGCACTCTATGCAGCATGATCTTGGCTAAGCTTTGTAGTCAATTTTTTACTTACAAAAATGACTATTTAATATTTATCCTCTCTTTGTATATCTTTATCACCTAACATGGAACTTGCATATTCTAATAGTAGATAGAAATGCATGTAGTTAGGCACATATAGATTACACCTTGCAAACTGTATCTCTTGCTAAGTGTTCCATGCAAGGTTAGGTATTCTTCGATAGACTAAAGAATTCTGGGGAAGCATCACTTCGTGGTTGTGTGGAAAAGCACCTCAACCATTTTATCATCCACCAATAGAGGCGAGCCGTCAAAAAGGAATCATATTGGAATCCTATTTATGTACTTGTATCATTGATGAAATTGATGTAATTGATGAAGTTGATGTAAATGATGAAATTGATGTATTGACTACTGAAACGATTGAATGCCAAGTCAAACTTGTGAATTGACTATTGACATTTGGAAATGAATATATATAAATATGCAGTTTTATTTTTCTAATTTATGGACATGAAATTGCTAAAAAGAAATAGCTATGGGATTTATGCCATAAATTTTATATTCATAATGTCAATTTTAATTTATTGAGGAAAATTTAGTTAGGCATATTACACCCTAATGGAGATGTGTAATTTGAGTATCCTCAAAACATCCCTAATCCTAAAGCCTAAGTCTTAAACCCTAAACCCTAACCCCTATTTACATTAATTAAATATTATAATTTGAGTTTAATCTACACATATAAATTAGGAATTTAGAATGCATTGTGTATATACAACATAAATAAATAATTAAGTATTAGAGTTGTAATGTTCAAAATAAACTATAGTTTTATTAAGGACTTGTGAGAGTTTCTTATATATACCCTAGACCTTAAACCTTAAATATTATTAATATTTAAAGATCTACATGTTGTACACATGCTTAAATATTTTATATTAAATATTTATCTATTTCTACACATGTCCATGCTCTATTTTCTTACAAAGTACACTTTGCATTTTGATCATTTCTTTTAAGATTTTAAGTAGGTGTGGGTGAAATGGAATATATGGGTCCATTTAAAGGTATTAAAAATTGTTAACTCACCTACTTGGGTCTTAATTTCTTCCTTAATTTTAGTATATTTATTCATGCATCCCGTGATAGTGGATATGACCCTTTGGAGACTTTTCTTTTCTACCTCCCATGTGTCATGCCTAATATTTCTTTCTTTAATAAATCATCCACTATTTGCATGTTCCTTTCTTCCTTATCATATTATAGTGGTGTGGTTAACTAGATACTATTCTAGAGCTCCATGATTGAATCTATTATGAAGGTAGAAATTAATCTTACTATTTTTGGTTTTGGTGGTGATTCAAGAATAAATTCATAAAGTTACCTTAAATTAATGTGTTAGTGATGGTCCACCATATTTCCTTCTTATTTTCTACACTATAGAATCCAGCCACATAAAAATTCCTATATATCCATTGTAGTTATTTGTTGGGTGGTCCCATATTGAATAGTTATTCCTACTTTATATTTTAAGATGAGGAAGTTGGTGAAGAAGTTTGATGTACAGGACTAGGTGGAGAATAAGGTGTTGGACTTGGTGGAGGAAAATATCTTCTTGATGGCACCTACTAACTATATTTTGAGGTAGGAGATATATAAGGAGAAGTAAACACTTGTGTTCTAGAGAAGATAGATTTTCATGACTTAGGTTCTTTTATGTTCTATTATAATCTCCTCTATCTTTTCATAGAAGTTAATATCACTTCCTATGGTCCTAGATTCATCTTTCTTAGCAATTTACTTAGCAACCTCATTTTTCTCTTTATTAGGTTTCTTGTATTATGTTGTAGCTAGGTCCTTATTTTCTTCTATAGGACCTTTAAGATCAGAGCCTAATCAAATTTCTCTTTATATTGTTGTGCTCTAGTTGGCTATCTAGTTGGACCTACATCTACAGTTGAAGTATGAAGTAGAGATGGTTGTGTTTCATGTAAGTAGTACTTGAGGAGGATAAGTTTATGTATTAGATTACATAATAGTATTGTCTTATACTTTAACACCCTTGAGATTGCTTTTAAATCTATTCCTCACTATATAAGCATGCAATATTATGGTGCTTCCTATTATTCTTTAATATTTAATACTTGAGTGGCCAAAGATAGAGATGATTAATCATTTATTTTGGTTGAAGGATTCTTGGTATATACTTTCATTGGTTTTTCTTCTTGTTTTTGTCACCTCTAGTTGATGTTGGTTGCTTTAACCATTCCATTATTTTATTAATCATTTTTTAGGTTTTGTTTTAAATGGAGGTGTCCATAGTAATTGACAATCCCTTTTGATTATTTTTAAGGAATATAATTTATCTTGTTCATATGAAGGATCAAGCTCACATTTTCATCATTTGACAAATTAGCTCCAAGTAGTTGTTAATGAGAAAGTATTTAAGATTTTGATTAGATGATACTATATAATTTCTTTTATTTTTAACATAAATAGGAAAATAAACTAAATTTAGATGGAACTTGTGCACATGACCATGGACATATGGACATATCATTCTAGATCTGTTATTTCCATTTATGTAATGCCCCACCAAGCAACCCCAAAGGATATAATACATCTAACATTTATGGCACCAATTTTTTTTAAAGTACTAACATACATCATAACAATCATATATCACATGATATGAAACTAAACATGAACTACATATAACAAATCCCTCAGGTTTACAAGACTGCATTACTTTTCACAAAAACATCATTACATCACATGGATGGTAAGTATACACCAGTAACCATAAAATAACATGAACATGATCAACACATTAATCAAGGGTTACAATATTACAATGCCGCTTCCCAACATGAATGGGGAAGATACAATAAAATAGAATGATACATTTGAAATGAAGGAGTACAAAGCTGCACTACTGGATCCAACTGGTTCAACTCAGGAGTCACTGCAAGGTACAATTTCACACTTCTTGATTGACGATTGGGGACCCAATGGGGTGCATAGCACATTCCACCCAACCACGTGGACCCGAAGGCCCACCCCCCATGCTAAGAGATGACAAGAAAGAATCCCAACTAAACCATCATACAAAACAAGGATACAAGACTTCACAACAAGATCCACAATAAAATAAGACAATCTTCGGCACGTGATATAACCAACACAAGATGTGCCCAACATAAGGAATAACCAATAAAGCATCAACATACATATGCCAACATGTGCTTCCAGAGGCCCAAGAATAACATAGAGGGAAACAAAACATACATGGTTGTTAAAGGAAGAGTGTCATCGCAATGTTGCATGGGTTACCCTGGCGAATCTTCCTAGGCCCCACCCCTACTTGGGTTACCTGGTGACCTCTTACAAAACCCAGCCCCACATGCAATCCAATACGGCATCGATTATCTTTCATAAGGACAAGACAATGATTTTTCCATTCCAGGCCTTCTCAACTCATCTCAAGCCCATACAAGCACTTGAGCCATGAGTGAGGCATTCACTTATATCTTGTTAATGTGTTATTCTATCCAAAAACCCCTAATTAAATATTAACGTTTTCACTTGATTAATAAACTCCCAATGAGTTACCCTGGGACCTCTTCCGGGTCCCGACCCCCATTGAAAGCCACTCCCCTTATGAGCAACAAAACTCAAAAGACACTATCAGGGTAAGCCCCCATGCACAACATATAAAGCCACATGATAAATTGCATTAAGCAAGACATACACCATCCTATGCAAAATCTTCATAACGAAACTATTTTCAAGTGCAAGGCTAAACCCATAACATCAAATAAATCATACAAGCAATAGTTCACAAAGAACCAAAAGTGAAGGCCAATAACAAAGCAACACCCTTCTTTCCCTTTCTCTGGAAGACTGATAAATCACTTAAACAAGGGTTTCCCAACAAGGTGGTAACAAAACTTGATCTCAAAATCAACATCAAACTCAAAGCCAAAAACAACCTCCATAAATAAATTCATTATAAACTCCAAAAATACACACAAAATTCACCACAAGAATACACTTCAAACATTCCAAATTTTCCAATTTACCAACATGATATGTCATACAACAACTATTCCAATAATGTAAAAAGGACATACATGATAAATTAACTTGTTATCTATTAAGTAACTACAAGAAGATCAATTCTCATAAGGAAATTACTTTCAAATTCATCCTTGAAAATAGATACTTTTGTAACTTATCTAAACACAAATAAAAGTATATCAATAGAGAAATATATATCATATTATCTAGTAGCTAACCTTATAATAAGGGTGATATTTCTACCCTACTCCAGGTTTTAATCCAAGCCTACTAAACTTTCTTTTATTTAATAATCACTAAATAACCACCTTTTATGAACACTCATAGGTACGTGAATGTGGTATAAGAAGTTAGATATCTCCTAACTTGGTTTTCAATGTTCCTAAGTCAAAGAGTTTCGCTTCTAAATTTCAAACTTTGACTTTGGAATAAAATAAAATAAAAATACCCTATTACATCAAATATAATATGCACTGTTAAATTACTCTTTCAACAATAAACCTTCCAATGCATAACTCCAAATAAATTAACTATTCAATCTCTATATTTAAAGTATACTCATGTTCTACAAGAGACTAGAATTGAATGCCATTATCACTCAGAGATAACTATATTTTCAATCAATTGATGAAACCTCAATGCATGTACACATCCTAAGTCTTATTGTTGTTTCTCTCAATATTATTACCTCAATTTCATATTAACTTCAGCCATCTAAAAATATTTGGCTCTATTCTTGCCATTTGTTGTTTGGTGTGGCAATTAATCTGATTCTCTATGACCTTGAAGTTCTTCCTCCTCGAAATTGTCAACGAGTCAATCATACACACACTCTATAATTTTTAAAACTCCAACCTCCTTTAGCACAAACAAGATTTGAATCTTGGTGGGGACATTGGCATTCCCCAATGCAATCAACGACAGTATTGAAAAGTTATATTTATTTATTATCTAAGCAATCTCCTGAAATAATTAATTTGATCTGCTATTGTGACAATAACCGATAGACAATGACCAAAGGACACATTTTGCAGATGTAGACATATAGCAAACATAATTACAATGCAACGTAATATAGCCCTATTAATTAGAATTTCTAATCTCACAGAGTTTTTCTTCTATCTTGGAATTTCATCCATCTGGTTTGCTTGGCCTGATACGTGCTCAAAGCCGTTCAAGGAATTGATTATGTAGGCTATAGCAACTCCAATTTCACTAGCTTGTCAATGTTTGAATGGCATAAAGAATCCATCCGACTTGTATAAACATCCTTACCCTTCTAAGCTCAGATGCGCCATTGTGGAAGGATGCGAATAGAATCAGAGAGATTTTCTAGTTTACTACACCTTTGCAAGTCTAACAGTTGCAGCTGTGACGGGTTGCCAAGTATATTAGAAAGTGAATATAGGAATTTGAAAGTATTGCCATCTACTTGCATTTTTTATTATTATTTTCAAGTGCTGCAACTGCGATAGACTGTCAACAGAATCAAGCAGATTATTTAAACATTCAAACTTCCTAATATGTTCAAGCTCGCAGTTGAGATAGGATGACAAAGAAATCAGAGAGATTATTTAAATCTATACATCCTATCATGTTCAAGTGTTGCAACTGTAATAGGTTGCTAATGAAATTGAGGAGGTTGTTTAAACTATAACTATATTTTAGTTCCAGTTGTTGCGGTTGCAACAAAATCAAGGAGCAATTTCTAAGACCGTATATCTCTGTTGTGTAAGGTGCAATTTGAGAGCTTCCAAGATCAGATTTTCTAGCATAGTTGCTTGTCTATAAAATCCTGTGCAGCGCACAGCCTCGCACATTTGTTCTATTTTATTTGGATCCATTTGGTCTACCAGTTTAAAGGTATATTATGGTAACACAAAGGTCAGTGTGGAACTAAGGCATGGACAACATAGTGATCTGTTTGTCAAAATACCATTGATCTCACAGCAAGAAGGCACAAATTAACAAAGACACACATATATAAGTTAATATTCTAGTCCCAGCGCAGCCTCCATGGTAATCTTGCTGCCGAAATCTCCTTTCAAAAAGACAATTTTACAGGGTTTTTTCCTCGAGAGTTAGCAATTGAAAGACTGAAACTAAGCAAAAGGAGGCGATTGAATCAACACTCCAATGGAAGCTTACGTAGATCCAAAACCCAGATGAGGGAGGGTGTGGCTAAAAGTCACATGTTTTGTTCATCCACAAGGATAAGAACCTAATATATGAGTGGCTAGTTATAAACATTCATCAAGGCATAAAGGCTTACGGCCAAAGAGAGGAAAGTGAATATCCATACTTATCTGAGGAATCTTGAATCTGAAATATTGTTGTAGATGATCGATCCCTGAAGTTGATCTCCTTCTTAACTTTCCCCTGCTCCCCCTCCATAATCCTCCAAGAGTTGTCTCTTCCCCCTGATTTATAAGCTTCCATGGTAATCTTGCCTCAAGGTCCGTCGTGCTCTCCCTGATGGACCAAATTATAGAGCTCCACAACTAAAGAGGGTTAGAAAAATTGTCTGTGTCTGCAATAGCATATTTCCCTTCTATCGGCCCGAGTCTCAATATTCTGCACGAAGTATGGTGCTGCAATCTTAGGAAGGTTGCTCCTCTCAATTGATCATCCTCCATATTAGCGTGAGAGATGAATCTTAGCTAGGCGTCGGCTAGAACAGTTCAAAATGTGCTATGACAATAGAATAAACACAAAATCGTCCAAATTGAAAACTAGAGGGATTCAATGGAGCCCACAACTCTGTGGTGAAAGTATGCGAAAACCTCCTCCTCCCACACGATCCAGAATTGTCGCCTTTTTCCGTGGAATGGTTACAAAACTGTTTCGACCTTCTTGCATGCCCTCACCATGCGCCTACCTATCCTCTCCTAGATAACTTCCACTCAAATGCAATTAATACTCCACTGCTTTTGTTCCCTCCATTTCCGAGAATCTTCTCCATTTTTTAATTTTCATTGATTTAACTACTATTTTAGTTTTGACTCAAACTCAACTTGCACTCTGTATGTTTTAATTTATTTTCTTTACTTTAATCTTATAATTCTTAATTCATTTTTTAATAATTCTCACATACTTGATCTACTAGTTTAATTTCTCCTATTGAATTATCATATAATTTCTCATTTTATTCTTTAATTTAATTATACCTTTATTTCATTAACTAAAGCCTTCCATTTGCAAATTAAAACTTAAAAAACAATAATCAACCCAAATACAAAACACGACTTGACTCAAGAAGGAACAATTATACAAAAACAATCCAAACAACATACCAATCAATACTCGACTTCACAGCGGGTCGATAAGCAACTCAAGGACAACACAAATGGAGGGTCATTACAATTTACATGTTCATTTTCTCTTCTTGTAAATACTTCAAGACATGCATGCTTGATCAGTAGTTTATTGTAATTCAAAGTTGGAGAAAATTATAACCTAATGAATACTAAATCCCTAACACTTTATCATTATGAACTCATAACCACCTTGATGCTTTATCCATATTTTAATAATCTAAGTTTTATATATTCTAAAATCTTCTCCTTTATGTAGTGCCCCTCAGTTTGTTTTCTACTCCTGACAGTTACTTGGTTATATTTGGACATTTTGATACTTGTTTGATGATACTTGGATATCATGATACTTTGATGCACAGTTATGATGACACATTTATATCTGATGTTTTATGCTTATACTATGCTTAGTAGATCAGTTTAATTATTTATGTGAGTTATCATGGACATGAGTATTATGTGATTGCTAGATGTATGTTCACATTATGATTTGATATATGTTTATTGTGTGTTGATGTATTGGTGAAGGGGAACAAGGTCACATCACTTGCTTGCGAGTGCCCTACGACGTTGCAATTTCCCCTTCACGATATGATTGATTGTTTTCCTATGTACATGTTCGACTATGTGGTTTACTGCAGGTTGCAGGTACTAGGCATCGACTCCACCTAAATTTCTAGGTTTGAGCATGCCTTATGCCCAATGGAGATAGTTGACTTGGAGATAGCATCAGATCGTCCCCCATGTTGAGCCATCATCCTTAACGAGGATGAGTGTCCATTTACCATTCCCTATTGTGTGGTCAGTCTACGTTGTCTTGTCGATGTTGATGCCATTCTGCTTCATGTTTTGCTTTGTAGTCAAGTATTGTGTGACTGTATGTTCATTGTGTAATGTACATGATTGTTCATTTGTTTGATTATTTCATTAAAATAGAGATTATCATATTTAAAATGATTTGTATTAATTAAATAAAAGCTTATATATAATTGAAGTATCGATTAGATAAATTATTATAAAAGTAATTATTTGATTTTAATAAATTAAAAGTTATGGTTGAATATGGGAATTTAAAGAATAAATATATTAAATTATGATAATATGAAAACAAGTGGGAAATGAAGAATTAAATTAATAAATTAATATTTAATTATTCGATTCATTTGTGTGTAAATCACAAGATATGATTTAAAATTATAAAATAATAAGTTGAATAAATTGTGAATAGTGGGGAAAAATAAAAGAAAAATAAATTAATTAATTTTATGAAGTGGAATGCAGTTACAGATGGGGAAATAAATAAAGTAGTGGGAATTAACTTATAGAGGGGATTTTGGATTATTTTCCAAGGGAAAAAAGACTAATTTTGCATTTTGTGTGCGGGAGTTTCTTGTTCTTGGAGTTGATTCTTTGGATTCTTGAAAATATTTCTTAGGGGGTTCTTGAGTTGGATTATTGGAGAATTTGTTGGGGCTTTTGGAGAATTGGAAATCTACAGCTTGGAACTTCGAACTGACATCAACTCTTTTCCCAATCATTCGAGTGATTCTAGGTTCTTTTCTTGAGAAATCTTCTTCTCTGTTTTAGAATAAATGATTGGTCTTGAATACTGTTTGAAACCAAAATATGTCTATAATTATTGAGTTTGAATGGAAACAATCAATATTTGTATTATCTAGAATCAATTCAACTTCCCCAGTAATAGCTTCATACTCAACCTGAAATCCTTTTATTCCACATATTATTCCAATTGGTCTTGTTTTGTAAAATCTTCCCTTTGATAGTAGACAAATGTGCCTCATGCTATAATTTGATTTCTAAAGTTGCTTGACTTTGCTTGGGCTACAGATATCATATTACTCAGGCCGTTTTTATTTGTTTTCAAAACTATTTCATAATTTCTTTGGCTGAGACAATAATCTTCTTTATCGCCTCTCCCAAACCACAAATTAAGCTAAGTTTTTGATGTTAGGGTATTGCTTGAGAAATTACTAATATAGAGATATATGTGGTTTCACATAGTCAACCTTTGTGGTGAGACACCACCTCATTTTAATGTAACCATTTGAAATACCAACGCTGCTTCATGGTGTGCCCAACAGACTTATCCTTTGATCCTTCTATAGAATTCGTTGGCAGGCATGCAATCCTTGAATTAACCCCAGTTAGAGAATAATGAATGTTAGAGTTAAACTCTAGCTTGTAAATTTAAAGTGTTGCGAACTTGGAGGTTACTATCGGTTGTATTTAAAGATTATCTAATGCATTCTAAGGCCGATGACTCCAAGAGTATCAATTTGTTACTTTATATTTGATTATCATATGCCTATTTCTTACATGGCGTTCACCTCTGTTGGATGTTGAGGATATGATTGCTGATATGTGGTTGTCATTGATGTCAACACTATTAGCATTTGGTGTATTAAAGGCTCTATATGTTGAGGATATTGAGAAAATTATAAAAGTGTTCTAGGTTCCTAATGGAACTGTGTAGGTCAAGAAGGCGTTTTGTTCTTTACGTTGAAGATTATCTGGTGTAGATTAAAGGGTTTATTGTTGAGTGTTTCTAGATCATCTACCAAAAGTTTCAGAGGTCTGCATGAAGTTTTGATTGTGTTGTGGTCTGATAGTGTTTTTGTGGTCTCTGTCAGTGTTCCTGAAAGAATTTTGTGTAATTTTGTTAATCTTAGTTATTGTGGATACTTCTCTGTTGTTTCTTGGTGTTCTTAGATGTCTCTAGATCATTCTATATCTTTTTTGTACGTCCACATTATTCAGAGAGCTTGTGGTTGAAGATATTTTCTTGCGCATGTTCGGTTTTTCATGTCCCTAGTCGACATGTTGGTGGTAGCGTGTTGCAGATCTTTGTGGTGAATTTAATTAAAATCTTTTTGTGTTGGAGATGTTAGTTTGGGTCTCCACTATGTTGTGGCCAACCTTGATGGATTCGTATTAAAAATTTATTTATAAATTTGGGCTGACATTGGAAATATGTTTTATTTTTCCTAGCTGACTAAGTTGTGATGAAATCTCATATAGCAGATATATAAGAGTGATTGTTTAAGAAAATTTATTGTGTGCACAAGTGCGAATGTATGCCAGAGAAAGTGTAGATGTGCGAATAGTGTTCTAATAATTTGATAGCAGAGCAAAGTGTGAAGAAGATTGAGAGAAGAGTGAAGGTTTTTTGTGCTTAATTGGAACTGTAATTAGGCTTGTGTAGAAGCTATTCTTTCAGTTCATACTTTGTGGATCTAATCCATATTTCTGTATTGTTGGACAGTGAGTCCTCTTTTGTATTTGATCAGTGAGCTCTAGGCAGTGTGCATTCCCCTTATTATTTCTCATTATACTTTTAACAGGGTATAATCTTGTGGACTGACATCCACCATGGTTTTTCCCCTAATAGGGTTTCCACATAAAAAATCTTGGTGTTATTTGTCTCACTGATGTGTTAATTGTTTGTGGTTAATTTCTTATTCATCAGATCTGAGATTAAGTTAAGTTAAGTAAGAAAATTTTAAGTTTATGTCACAACTGATTCACCCCGCCTCTCAGTTGTGTGTCCTTGTTCTTCCAACAATTGGTATCAGAGCAGGTTCCTTTGAAGAAGTCTAAAATCTTGAGGTGATTTGGGATGGAAACATTCAAGAAGGATAGTTTGAGATTTGATGGCACTAACTACTCACTATGGAAAGTTAGGATGCAATGTCATGTAAGATGTATTGGTGAAGCTTTCTGGAAGATTACAAAAGATCCATATGTTATTCCTTAGAATGGTCCCTCCACTGCTGATGAGATCAAAGATGTTGAAAATAATATTAGGGCTATTGAAGCTTTGGTGAGTGCTCTGATAGATTCAGAGATGGCTAATGTGATAGGGTTGTAGAAAGCTCATGAGATTTGGACGAAGTTGGAAACTTTGTATGAAGGATTTTCTCAGTTGAAGATGGATAAACTACAAAGCTTGAAAGGAAAGTATGAGAATTTGAAGATGGGTGAAGATGAAAATATCAAGTTTCTTTTATGAAGAGAGTAGATGAGATAGTGATGGGTATTAGATGTGTTGGTGGTTTTGTGGACGAAGATGAAATTGTAGCTAAGATACTCAAATCCTTGCCTCCATCCTACAAAGTGAAGCTCATGCTATTGGAGAAATCAGATCAGTAACAAAGATATCAAGAGACACGCTGGTTGGCAAGCTTGTTGTTTTTGAAATAAGTGAATTTGGTGAATCTGCACCAAAGACTGAATCAACATTCAAGGCTATAGTATCTGGAAGTAGCAAGAAAAGATATGGTCTAAGAGAATGTTCCAGAAAAGTATCCAAGTATGATGAAGAACTGAAATAGCTTGAAGATAAAGAAAGAGAGGTAGAAGATTGGAAGTGTTAATTGTGAAACAAGAAGGCAGAGGAAAAGTTAAGTATGAAGATGTATTGCCTATTAAATGTTTCTCTTGCAGTAAAATAGGTCATTTTGCATCAAGGTGTCCTGAAAGAGTTCCTAGATCTAAGCCTAAGAAGTCTAGATTCCAAAAGAGATGTTACTTTGCTGAAGAAGCGGTGACTGATGATGAGTTTGATAAAGATAATGGAAATGAAGATGAATGGGTTTTCATTGCTACCATTGAAGATAATTATGTGACTATTGAATCTACTAAAGATGAAAAGGCTCTTGCAGCTTGAGTTGAAGAAAAAGATGAGTGGGTCATTGATAGTGGATGCTCACATCATATGACCAGTGATAAAAGAAAATTTGAGAGTCTAGAGAAGTATGATGGTGGGGTTGTAAGATTAGGAGATAACAATGATGGTGTGATTTGTGGCAGAGGATCTATTTTCCTTGGTGATAAGGATAACACTAATGATGTTCTATATGTTGAAGGTTTGAAGCACAACTTGTTGAGTGTAGGAAAGATGGTGCACAAGGGATATGATCTTCAATTCAAAAATGGAAGATGCAAGATACAGGGAAGTTTCAGGAATATGATTGCTACTGGTAAACAGACAAAAGGCAATAGCTTTCACCTGACTACTGCTAGTGGGAGTTGTTTAATTGCTCAAGTAGATGAAAGTTGGCTATGGCATAGGAGATTGTGTCATGTAAATTTTGACAAAATTATCAAGATAAGTTCTACTCAAGCAGTAAGAGATCTACCTAAGTTAGTAAAGCCTACTAACACAATTTGCAAGGAATGTCAAATAGGTAAACAAAATAGTCTCTTTCCAAAGTAAACAATTTCATTCAAATAATTTGTTGGAGCTGCTACATACCAACCTTTGTGGTCCCTCCAGAGTTAGAAGTATTCATGGAGAAAGGTACTTTATGTTGATTATTGATGATTACTCTAGAATGATATGGGTTTCTTTCTTAAGAGAAAAACGTGAAGCATTTGAAAAGTTCAAAATTTTTAAGGCTATGGTAGAGAATGAGAAAGCTCTAAAAATCAAGTGCCTAAGATCTGACAGAGGTAGTGAGTTCACCTCCATGGAGTTCAAATATTTTTTTGAAGAGCATGGAATTAAGAGACAATTATCTGGTCCTCGAACCCCTGAACATAATGGAGTTGTAGAGAGAAAGAATATAAATTTTTTGGATGTTGTCAGAACAATGATGATGGAAGAAAATGTATCTCAGATGTACTGGAGTGAAGCA
>VDFB02253256.1:0-61164 GCA_007258455.2 Sequoia sempervirens | reverse complement strand
CCCATTTGGGGTCTTTTTAAGTTTTGAGTAGGAAAAACACCTTTTTAATTTAAATTTTTTGTTGATGTCAACCTTTGAGATCTGGATAATGGTAAATTAGGTGTTAATTCATATATAAGCAAGCTTCTAAGCCATTATTTCATTTAAGCAAGCATTTTCAAGAGAAATTTCAAGAGACAAGCATCAAGAATCTTTAAGCATTCTTTCACAAGAGCACTCAAGTTTCAAAAGCAAGCAAAGTTGAAGCCTTGGAGAATCATTAAAGTGTTTTTGCAAGTTTTCAAGATCACTTTCATTCAATATCTAGAATTTTTAAGGGTTGATCATGGTTTTCTATGGTGAATCATGATTGATTCTAGGTTGGGGAGATGCAACTAGCCATCAAGCCAAACCTAAGGAATTGTTTCCTAAGTGATTCCATCCTCCATTATCACTCTAATTTTAGCCTACAAAAGGCACAAGCATTATTGAGGCTCATTTGTGTGATTAGTGGTCTCTTAAAGTGAGTCATTCATTGTCATAAACTAGAGTTTTGACCGAGGAAAACCCCCCAAAATAAAATCAAGCCTATATTCTATTTTGCAAGAAAGTTCTCAGATTTAAATCTAAAAATCAGTCCAGAAGGAAAGGGAAGAGATTGTAGCATAGATCTGAACTTTAAATTCCCGAAAAAGAGGAATGAGACCAATTCACCAAGAGCGGAAAATGAGTCCCACTATAGGTGTGTTTTAGAACTATTTGCAAATTTAGATACCCCTTTCCCCAAAACTAGGCCCTATGCAGAAATCTAGATCTGGGACTGATTCAACTAGATTGATGAATAAGTCCTAGTAGGTTGAAAAGTTAGATTTTCCAGTGTTTCAAAGTTTCAATTAGTCATCTTTAGGTTCTCAGGTGCACATAGTCCTTCCTATAACTTTCTATTTTGTTTCATTTTCTTTTTTAAGTCCTTTAGTGAAGCTTTGCATTCACTTAGGGTTTTTGCATTTCACCTTGCATCATACTTTGCACTGCATTTTTCTTTCCAAGTTCTTACTTGGTGGTGAACCCCTTATTAGTTTACAATCAGCCCCTAGGACAACTCTATTGTAAGATCTCTTTCTCCTTTGCATTAAGATATCTAGGGTTACCCTTGAATGAAATTAGAAAGTGGGTTTTCTCTATGTCTTAAAACCATATAATAGCACTGTACCACTTTTTCATCATTTTAGGTAATCCTGGAGGGTAGTACACAACTATGTGAAGGAGGAAAATTTCAACATCTCAAATTTAGCTTGAATTTTGTTCTACAAATTCGTAATAAACATTCTTTGAAGGTAAAAATTAGGAATATTAATGTTTCTTTGTGACTAAAACAATTGGTATTGTTATATGAAAACAGTGACCTTTTCATCATCCTTTTGTTTGCATGTCATTAAATCAACTAGGGTCATCTTAGGACCCATATGTATTTGGAACTGATTGTAAAAGGCATCAAAAAATTTATTGAATTAATGTATTGAATTATTCGGTAAGGAGAAAGATTATTCCAAAGAAGTGCCCTTCAAGGATCTAGGGAAGAGTTTAGCAAATAGTTTATCCTAAAAAATGAAGTCACTATATAGGGTTGTATATGTGGAAACATGGCTAACATGATCTCCTTTCCATATATATTTCTCAAATATAGGAATCTCTATGCCTTGTGGAATTTTTGTTGTCAATATATCTCCAAGGATAAGGCACTTGTTTTACGTATTGTGAAGGTTAGCCATTTTGATTTTGACTTATCTAACAATTTTTTGTTAAAGGGATGAAAAATTCTACAAGAGTGTGTTAAGTACAAGATCATTATTAATGTTGTGAGATGGAGGTGTATATGTATTCAAAGGGAAAGTGACTTGTAAGTTTATGAGGAGGCATGGATTATGAGATATAAGATTTGAATGCACAAAGCTAAAGGGATTCCAAATGGAAATACCTAAAGAAGTATTGACATTGGTAGTAGGTTGTATAGTTTTTGTAATAGTTGGATTAGTGTGTGTTGAAATAGAGGTTATGGTTGTGGAAGAAAGAATTGGAATTCCACCTTGACTTTGAGTACACCCCAAACCTTGCGCACAACTTGTTATGGTAGGGACATGTTTATTAATATCGTGAGCTAAGTTACAAACAATCTCTATTCCTTGTACATTTTCAATAATTCTTTGCATGTTATCTATCATAGGAAACACATTAGCAACAATGTATTCAAAAATCATAAAGTCTTACAATTTTTCAAGTTCTTCATCCATTCTTCTAAGGTTCTCATGAGGAACATTAACAATCATTGTATTAATATCATTCACACTAGTTGTGGGTAGGGAAGTCATGGGAAATGAAGTGTTAAGGGTTAGTTGGTTGACTAGTGTCAACACTATGAGTGAAAGAGTTAGAAAACCCAAGATCCATGGCGAGTGATGTATCATGGGATGGCATTAGTCTCAAACTACTTCTCACGATAGTATTGGTAATAGGACACCAAGTTGTGAAGCTCATACAAGTTTTACAAACTCAAGCTACACCCAAAATGGATAAGAGGTAAGATGCATTCAAACACCCTAGAATATAAAGTGTAATACAAGTATATAAAAACAATTTTAAGATTTAGAACAAGATAAATTTATGATTATGCTATGTAAAAACCTGAAAATGATGTCTTTTAGGTGCAATTTTCAATTCAAACAATACACCAAATTTGACAAATTAACCTTAATATGAACAATTTTAGACAACAAAAAATTTGGAAACTAGAATAACAATGTAAATACATAAATACAAAATGCAGAACTAGTAGTTTTAATGCTCAAAAAATATAAAAAATACTTGATCAGGGACTCATTCACCCATGGATGAGTGGGTCTCACTTCATATTTTTTTAAAATTAATTTGTAGTTTTCCAAGATGATTTGTATGGTTTTCAAATTTTGGTTTCAAACAGTAAGTTATAGTTTTAGATTTCTGTAAAATGAGGTCTAAATACAAGTGCAAAATAATTCTAAATGACAACCAAAAATACCTAGTTTGATATACAATTTTGATTCAATTTTCCTGCTTTAAGTGACTGATTATGTAATATTATGTAAACACTATGCAAAATGATAGATATTTTTTAAGTTTCTAGATTTTAAAGAATGCAAAAATGCAAACCTAAAACCCTAAATGAGATGTAAATGAATGCAAGTTGAGAACCATAAATGGGATGCAAACCAATGCAGTGTAATAGAAATAAATGGAAAACATAGATCTAGGGATTAAAATGGACTCCAAATCAGCAAGTTGTGATGCTTAAACATCAGGTCCACTAGAATTAAACGAAGAAAAATAGTTGTGGGTGTGAAAATGGGGTGCACAAAAATGATAATAGATAGACCTACTTTCCTTTATTTAATTAGGAAATGAGATCCCCACAAAGAACTGACTAACAACCCTTAGGTGAACCATGTCAATCTAAGAATCTTCAGATTTCCTTATACTCTTAGGATGGGGGTGAAGGTCAAACAACACTTCAAGGAGAAAACTAAAAATAGAAAATCAACTCCAAAATATGCTCTAAAAATTGAAATAGCAATATTAAACTCAATATTTGCAGAGCTAGAAAACCAAATGCACATATGAGAAGGGAAGAAGTGTTTTTACTAGTCACTAAGAGGCAGTTTTTGAAGGCAAACTGAGACTCATTTTCCTAGGGGTGAATGATTCTTTTCTTTGGATTTTTTTGCAACTTTTGAGTGCCTTTGGCATAGATTTTTAGCTTTTGATTTGTCTACATTTCAATGTCAAAAATTCAAAAATCTAATATCTAGGCTAGATTCCATGATTTGATGAAAATTTTGACAACATTTTGCAACTTTTGAAAACTTTTCAATCTTTCTCTTCAAAAGGTCTTCAATCTTTCTTCAACCTAAATATGCAATCACACACACAAGAGATATTTTTTTGTTTTTGGGTGAATAGGAGTTGTCCTTGGTAAAACCCCTCTTTGGTAATCAAACCTTGAAATGAAATAAAATAAGGAATGAAGAATGAAAAATCCTAGATGTTACCACACAACAAATCCATGAATGAAACCTTGGAAGTGGAGATCTTAGAAGGTCTACAACTTGCATGAAATGGCTAAATTGGATTTGTCTCTTGAAACTTGAAGTGATGCTTTGAATGCTTGAACTTAATCTTCAAACCTACATCACAATGATAGCTCTAAAAACATGCATGATGGAAGAAGACTCTGACATGATGAATAGATCTTGATTGATGCATTAAATATCTATTATATTTTCTTTTGAATTCCTTTGGTCTCTCTTGAAATGATCTTGTAAATATTGAAATTGCTAGCTGAAAAAATAGTGAAATAACCTTGTATTTATTGGTATGTATCCTTAATTTCTTGAAATTAAAATATCACAAGTCGACATTGAATTATAGATTTGAAAATATTAAAATACCACCAAAAAATTAATTTAAATTTAGGTCCAAAGGTCTAGAAAGGACCTATTCACCCATGGGTGAATGGGTCCCAGGTCCCTATACCTAGAACAAACAATGCTCAATGTAAAGTGTTATATTTTGGCATTAATTATTGTTGAGTTTCCCCTTCAGAAAATGTAATTTATTAGGCTTTTAAATGAATAAAAGGGCTTACTAAGGAATAATTAAGCTCAATTTCTTTAAGAGGGCCCAAATAAGTGTGAAAATGTAAAGAGGTACGTTTATCAAAACTAAATTAAGGAAATATTAAGTCGAATTTAAAATGGAGGGCGCAAAAAAGTGAGAAAATGTAAAGTGGTACATTTAACAACACTAAATTAAGGCATTATCAAGTCAAATTTAAAAAGGAGGACCTAAACAAGTGAGAAAATGTAAAGGGGTACATTTTTCTACACTACACAGTATAACCAATTAAAGATGACATATATAGTCATTAATATTAGTATTTTGAGCTTTCAAGTGATGGTAGATGCTACATAGACACTTCATCATGGATGAATCATTATCACATGAAATCCCTTTCACTACCTATTCCTTATCTTACTATGGCCACAAATCTAAACATACCTTTACCATTTTCTAAATAAGAAAAAAATATTAATTCTAATTATTTGGACGCTTGTTCATGTTTGGACTAAATAATTTGCTAGCAATAATTCCCATTGCAACAACCTTTATCGAATTTACATTCTATTATAAATAATGTTGTTGTGTGTTATAAACAATATTGTTGAGTTATAGATTAATATGGTTTTGTGCCATAATGTAACCTCCCATTTGGATATCTATTTAATAGATGCTCTGCCTCTCATTTTATTAAGGAAAATTGGGGCTTTTGCATATTGACTTTTTTTGTGATCAACTAATCACCATTGTCATTTTATTGCCTTCATCTGGTATCAGAGCCAAGTTGGTACAAGATCAAAGGTTTGAGATTGGATCAAAGGTTTGAAGATCTATCATAGTTCACTCAACCAAGCATGAAGGAGAAGAAAGGAAGGTGCTAATATGAGGATACTATTCATCACTCCAAACATCACCCAAGTTGAAAATATAGAGTTGCTAGTGTTTGAAGCCATAGTTTTCAAAGAAGATGTGCTGCTGATTTCTTTAAAAGCTATTGTAGATCCAAGGAGAATTGGCATAAATTGGGAAAAAAGAGATCACTGAAAAAGATATGAAAGAGATTGAAAAAGAGCTACCTATCCCTGTGTTGATCTAGCAAGATCTAGGAAGGGAAAATTCCACATAGTATTTGTAGAAGCATATGTTCAGTTCAGTGTGTAAGACATTGTTTTTTAGTAGGGAAGCCACCCAAAAGGAGCCACCAAAGAGGAGTGCAAGTCATGAAATGAAAGTTTCATGTGACATTAAACTATCCTTTAAATTTCATGCAAGGCTTTAACTTCTAAAGGTTTTTCATTATTGAATTCTTTAAAATGTTATTTTTAAATTTTAAAGAGCACATAAATTGTTTTTCAAGTTTGACTTGAATTAAGTTATAAGGTGAAAGTTTTTTTCACATTTTAGATATATATATTTAACCTTTTGAAATTTGACTTTAAAAGTAAAGGGTAATAAGATTAAACCTTTTTCTTCAATTTTTTTTTTTAAAGTAAGTATTGTGTAATTAAGTGCATTTTTAGTTGAAACCGACACTTAATCTCCAAGCACAATATAATATAAATATATTTTTGTGTGTGGGTTCCATTTGAAGGGACAAAGGGGGAGTATCCATTTGCAAAGATCTCTCTAAAAGTTATGTTGAACTTTTGGGTCATTGTGCAAATTTTTATATGGAAAACATGGTAGGAAATGTAATGCTTGGCATGCTAATCCCCATCATTGAATCAAAAATTTCTACATATTGGTGTACTAGAATACAAACCCTATTCAAATCCAAAGATTTTTGGGATATTGTTCAACAAGGTTATGCAGAACTAGAAGATATAAATGGGTTTAATGCATTAAATGATCAATAGAAAAGGGAGTATAAAGAAAATATCAAGAAAGACAATGAGGCCCTATTTTTTATTCAAATTGTAATTAATTAAGCATTTTTTACTAGGATTTAAGTGGTTCTATTAATTCTAAGAAAGCCCAAAAAATATTGAATAATGCATATCAAGTTGCACAAGCTGCAAAATTATAGACAATGAGGAATTTTTTTGAAAATGTAAAGATGACTACTATTGAATCTGTGTGATTTTCTAACAAAGTTAGAAGGTATAGTAGGTCAAATGAAAGTTCTAGGGAAATATGTAGATGAAAAGTATGAAAATAGATGAACTAAGTGGAATTTTATTAAATTTTGAAGAAAGAATCAAAAGTAATGAAGAAATATTAGAATAAGAATTTTCCTCTAAATAAAATATAAGAGGAAAAAGAAACACATTCTTTAGAAATAAGAAGAAAGGTGACTAATAGCCATAAAAATGAATACAAAGGTGAATCTTATAATTTTAGAGGAAGGGGTAATAATTTCAGAGGAAGAAGTAGCAACTTCAGAAGAATGGGAAGAGGAAGAGGTAGAAACAATGGGGGATACTATGATAAATGGAATTCCCAATTCTTTCATTGCAATAAGTTTGGACTCTATGCATTAGAATGTTGGATTAAACAAGATGAAACAGAAAAAAGAAATGCTCATAGTATTGTTGAAGATTAAAAAAAATGATTATTTCTTGATTTAGTGCATATTCCAGTGAAAATAATGTATGATATATTGGTTCTTGATGTTCTTCACATATGAAATATAATGAGCATTTATTTGTCAATTTGCATGAAAAACATCAAAGTACAGTGGTATTAGGAGATCTAGTCAATCTCATGGAAGCAAAGGTGATGCAGTGCTAAGGGGTTCAAAGATATCAATTTCTCAAACTCAATCTACTGTAAACATTTTTAACCACAATGGGTTTCACTCAACTCACTTTTCCAGGCAACGACCTTTCAAAACACCTTTCAATCATACTTAAGGAAACTTTTAGTTTTAGTCTCACAGACACCAAAACAAGATCACTCATCCTTTCAAGCTCCTTAGGAACACTAACTTACTCAAATCAAATTTGTATCATGACCCATATATATCAACCAATCTTGACTATTTCTCCCAAACTTCCTGCACACTAGTAGGTCTTCAATTAAGACTTTCAAAGCATTGTTCTTAGGATAAGCACTAAACCCAGACCCCCTCACATATTTGGCAACTATTTTTTCTTCTTTAAAACATGTCCTAGAATAGGCTATAGGTATTTTTTCATTTATGGCTCCTAACTTGCTAGCTTAGATCAGAATTAGGCCTAACTAGGCCAAGGTTACACAAGCCTTATTGGTTCTTCTCTCTCCAAACGTAAATCCTCATAACCAAAAATTCAAACACCACCCTTTTAGGTCTAATCACCATGATCTAATGACCTTTCAAAGTAGATGATTCCACACTATACAAATATTGTCCTAGGCTAGTAACTCTGCAATAAGGTCTGTTAGACCATATATCTTGAACCAGATCATGAAACTAAATTCCACACATATATTTAGATGCCCCTTAAGATGTTTTAACACATATCAAAAGATAGGATAACCTTTTTTTGTAACAACACTCATAAAAATGAATTAGTGTTTTATAATTTAGGCTTGTTTAGACTTCTTGAGATTGATCAAACTTGTCAACATTGACACCCACAACTAAAAGTGACTCTTTGTCCTTCCCCATAGTTTCAATAGCATGGAATACACTTCAAAAAATTATTCTTGAAGGATTTTACAATCATTAATCAAAGGAACTAAAAAATACACTCTACCTCAACCTTGACTGTGACAGTCACAATCTGCCATGACAGTGTGGTGATTATAAACACTCAAATTATTTTTATTTCAACAAACACCACATTGAAGAGGGACCAAATCACATCTAAAACCCTTCCCAAACATTTATTCCCTGTACTGAGCCTTTTACCCACTAGCAAAGCATAGTAAAACCATCAAATCTGACTTTACCAATATGTTGCACCTAAGAATACAGAACTAGGGCACCATGATTTCAATAGAAAACCATAACTCAAAAACCTAAAAACTTAGGACATGTAAGTGTACACATTGAAGAATGATTTCATAGATTTTCAACAATTTCCACTAGCTAAAATCATAGAAACACAATTAAACTTGTCCACTGTTTACCCTAATGTGAGGTTTCAGGCAACCACAATATATCTTATAGTACTCATTAAAAATGAATGAAACTTGTTGAAAAATAAAGAAGAATCAAACCATTAATACATACAATCAGTCTCAGGCCATGATCATGGCCAAATCTTCCATACAAAGCACCAAAATAGGGATGGAGGTGTGGAAAATAAAGAAAATAAAGGTTTCTTCATTTCAAACTTCAAATTCATCTTCCACCACCACATTAAATGATGCATTGAGGCTATTTATGCCTTTTCCAACTTGTTTCAATTTCCTAAAACTAACTCAACAACTTCTACATGACTCTTGACCCTTCATATTCTTATTGTTGCAATTTTTTGCAATTTTCCAATTTTGCAACATTTGACACTTTTACCAATCTATTCAAATTTTATGAAATGAACCCAATAGACTCAATTTACATCATAAGTGGTCTACTATGACCTTATTCTAATGAAAAAATAGCTAAACCCTATTGTGGACCTCATTTGACCACATTTCCAACTTTTGCAAATTGGATACAATGACCACATAACCTATCCAAACACCCATAAAATGACTTAAACACATTGTAATTGTCTTGAAAGACCTTATTGAATGACCCCTAAGCACTCTTGAAACATTGGTTTACAGCTGGGTTCATGGAGGCCTCAATGCAACATGGTGCTATTGCACCAAAAGGTAAAGGTACAATTGCAGTTACAACATAATATGGTAAAGTTAAACATATTGATGGAACACTATTGGTTCCAACACTAAAAAAGAACATTTTTCCTATTGGACATATTGCTAGAACAAAATTATCAAGAGAACTTTGATGAGAATGAGTGCATAATAAGAGACAAGTTAAAAAGGAATGTAGTTCTTGCAAGAGAAAAGATGATAGGTGATACAATGTTTCCTCTTTATTTCACTCATGGAAACAAAGCTTTGAGGTCTAATGAAATCAATGAAAGTAAAATTTGGCATCAAAGATATGGTCACCTTAGTTTTAGTGTGTTAATCTTACTCGAGAGATTAAAAATGGTTGAAGGTCTATCTTTCATTCAAACTATGAAACAAGATTGTGAAGAATGTATTGTTGGTTGCAAACAACATAGGGTTAGCTTTCCAATTGAAAAATCTAGTAGAGCTAAGCATCATCTTGAGAAAATCCATACCAATTTTTTTGGTCCAATGGAAACACCTTATTTGAATAAATATAAATATTTTCTAACGTTAACTAATGATAACTCAAGAAAAACATGGGTATAATGTTTGGCTACAAAATCAAAAGTGTTTGAAAATTTTGTAGAATTCAAGAAGATGATTGAGAAAAAAAGTGGTAAGCACATCAAAGTAATAAGTTCAAACAATGGAGTTGAGTACAAATCAAATGTTTCTAGATTTTTGCAAAAATCATGAAATCAAGAGAGTATTCACTACTTCCTACACTCCACAACAAAATGGAGTTGTTGAAAGGAAGAATAGGACAATTGTTGAAATGGAAAGGAGTATGATAAAATAGAAGAATTTAGATAAAAGTTATTAGGAATAAGTAGTATGCACAACAGTATATCCTCTAAATAGAAGTCCTACAAAAGCATAATGACTCTTGAACAAGAAAAGTTTGGGATAAAGCCAAGTGTTCATCACTTGAGAGTATCTGGTTTTTTTGCTTATGCACACATACCAAAAGAGAAAAGTTCTAAGCTAGATAATGAAGGCCTAAAATCTATTTTATTGGTTATGGATCTAAAAATAAAGCATATATGTTATATGATCCAGTTTAGAAAAAGCTTGTGATAAGCAGAGATGTGGTATTTAATGAAGCAACGAAATATACCAAAGAAAATGAAACAAAGGATAAACAAATAGTGATTGATGAAGATGAAGAGATGACAGAAAAAGAAAATGGACTTGAATCGTCTAATGGAAGAATATGACAATATCAAAAATATCAAAGGAGAGAAAAAAATTGTCCATCAAGTCTTATGTTGGATTCAAATTTTGAGAAAATGACAACAAGGTCACACGAAAAAGTTAATTATGTACTGATGACTCAAATTATGGAAAATAATGAGCCACAAACATTTGAACAAGCTCAAGAAAAATAAGAGTGGATTGAAGCAATGAATAGTGAAATAGAAAAAATGAAAGGAATGACACATGGGATTTAGTTCAGCTAACTCCTAGTAAGGAAACTATTGGTACACGGTGGGTGTATAAGACTAAGTATAAATCTAATGGAAGCATTAATAAGCATAAGGTTAGATTAGTAGCAAAAGGGTACACCAACAAGAAGGTATTGATTATACTAAAACATTTGCATCTATAACACACATGGATGCTATCAAATTGGTTTCGGCTTTGGTAGTTTAATAGAGTTGGAGAATTTATCAAATGGATGTAAGCATTGCATTTTTGAATGAATATATTGATGAGGAAGTGCATGTTTCACAACCTGAAGGTTTTTAAATATCATCTAAATCACATTATGTTTACAGATTAAATAAGGCCTTGTATGGTCTTAAGTAGGCACTGAGAGCATGGTATTCAAGGATAGATTCATATCTACAAGAAAAAGGTTTTCTAAGAAGTTATTCAGATCAAAATATTCATATTAGGAGCTCAACTAAGGATGTTTTTATCTTAGTTCTCTATGTTGATGATCTTATCTATAGTGGAAACAATTCAAGTTTATTTACATATTTTAGAGAAACCATGGTTCTTGAATTTGAAATGAAAAATTTGTGAGAAATGCACTACTTTCTTGGTATAGAATTATGGAAAAATAAAGATGAAATATTCATGTCTCAAAGAAAATATACATCACATATCCTACAAAAATTGTATATGAAGAATTGCAAACCAGTTGCAACACCTATTGAAGTTGGACTTAAGTTGTCTAGCTTAGATGTGTTAGATCTAGTGGACCCCACTCTATACAGATAGTTGATTGGAATTTTGATATACTTAACTACTACTCAACTAGATATCACATATGTAGTGAGATTGGTATCTAGGTTCATGTCAGAGCCTAACCAAACATATTAGAGTGCAACTAATAGGATTCTTAGATATGTTAAAGGGACATTGAGTTATGGTCTCAAATTTTAGCATTTAAAGGATTGCAAGTTGGTTGGCTATACAGATTTAGATTGGATAGGCTTCAAAAATGTTCAAAAGTCTACTTCTAGTTATGCTTTCAATCTTGGTTCAACAGTATTCTCTTGGAAGTCCAATAAACAACCAACTACCCCACTTTCTATAGCAGAGGCTGACTATAAAGTTGCAACATTAGGAGCTTGCCAAACTATGTGGTAGATAAGACTAGAGGATTTACACCTAATACAAAATAGATCTATATTGTTGTATTATGACAAAAAGAGTGCAATAAAAATGACAAAAAATCTAATATTTCATAGCAAGACCAAACATGTTGAGATTCAACACCGCTTTATCAGAGAATTGGTTCAATATGGCTTTATAGAGATTGTGTATTGTAGCATAATAGATCAATTACCAGGTATTTTCACGAAGTCTCTAGCTCGTGAAAGGTTCCAAAACTCAGAGATCTACTTCATTTTCTTCCCAATGATCATCATGGGGGAGAATGACATCAATAATTCCCATTGCAACATCCTTTATTAACTTTGTAGTCTATTATAAATAATTTTGTTGTGTTATAAGTAATATTGTTGAGTTATTGATGAATATGGTTGTGTGCCATAATGTAACTTGACTTTTGGATCTCTATTTAGTAGATGCCTAACCTCTCATTTTATCAAGGCAATTTGGGGCATTTGCATATTGATTTGTTTTATGATCAATAGATCACCATTGTCAGTTTATTTCCTTCATAATGAAGGAGCTTTTGTTTTCTATCTAAATATTATTTGTGAGAAAATCCACTCATTTCATATTTTCCCCATGAATTGTAGGTTTCTATGGAGAACATAAACTAAAAGAGATAGTAAGATGATAATAACTTATGGAGTGTATCAATTTACATGAACTTCCTTGTACATCCTTCAATTACTAAATATTTTACTTTACAAAGATGTTGTTAAGCACAACACACATTCAAATGTCTGATAATTGTAGGACTCACATACACCTTAAAATTGGGGCGAAATCTAATGGTAAAATTTGGGACTCATTTTGAGGAAATGTATTGATACATGTACATATAAACAAATGACACAATCTTGTGAAAATTTGGGCTCATCCCTTGTGCCCTCACCCATACCTACACACATAGCCACCACCTTATCCTTATATGCAAACACTCCAATAATATTTTTTTTAGCATTTATTACTCTTATTCATACACCTACCTTTAAATAGCTACTTCTCACCTAAATATGACCATATTCCCACCCAATTTTATTTCCATAATTGTATGGTTAATCATGTGGTTATGAACTTGACCCTTCCATTTTTGAATTCAAATTTAAATTTTACATGACTAACCCTATTTATTTCTTAACCGTGAGCTAAGTACATGATTTTTAAAATATATAAGATATGTGCTAGTAATTAAGGGCATTCATTTTAGAAATTTTCAATTCACAAGTCATCTCATATTGTGGAGAATCAAAGGAGCAATCAATACAAAATAATATTTGGATTTGGCTCATTAGAAAGAGTAAGAAATTTGCACACATCATCCTAAGGCACTTGTTACTTGTGTTTGATCATTTATTCATGTTTTTTGGGTCTTAACTTAGGAGAATGTGCTGCCTTGTGATAAAATGACAATCATTTAAAGATATTTTAAAATAATATCTACTCTAGATAGTGAAGAAGGTAGACAAAGCAAAGGTGTATCAAGAAAATCTAGAAGTGGAGCTACGTAATTGATTAGATCAATTAAAGTATGAAATTTCTACAATCCATAATAACTAATCGTCAATTTCTACATTTGATTGTGCGTAATTTTGAACATCAAAATTACACGCAGTCAAATCTAAAAATTGATGATTAGTTTATCTACTAGATCATTTCTATAGATCAAGGACATTTCCATGAATGTAGACTCAACTACACATAGAGCAAGAATAATATTATGATTTTGAAGCAAGTTAAAAGTTTTCATGCCCTATTTATAATCCCAGAATATTCAAATCTCAATAACATATTAAGCTTTGCTCATTCTTTGATCCCCAAATTAAATACCTATATTTATTTCTATACTTTCCACATTTAATTATTATAAATATTAAAAAACATTAATTATCAAATTATCAGATTAATTAATCTAAATTAATTATACTTAAATAAATGCATATTAAAGTATTAACCTACATTATATTATAAAAAAAAATTATTTTCCCTTACACTTATTGAAACTTGATCTCAACCATAATATCAAAGCTTAATATAAGAGGCATGCATGGCATTCTTTATACACCATTTTTAGAAGTGCAACTAATGCACTATTATTCACAGTTCACATAAAATTTCCCTTGTATTTATCAGGTTTTTCCGAGAGCAAGTAGCACCCAACTAATCCATCACCTTCTATTGATAAACTTCAAAGAAAAGAAAGTCATTTAACAACTACCTGACATCATAAAAGTAGCATTAAACAGTTTCTATTTTTTGGCCTGCAAACTTCCTCAGCAGATTTTTCTTTTTTTAGAAAATAGATGAAGGTGGAGCAGGGATGCCTGCATATGCCACCAAAATATTTTCGTCCCTTTCTTTTACGTGTTTCATCCTGTGCTGAATAAAGTCCCCATACCGAAATGCCCTGTAACGCTGTGGGTGCTCTTCGTCTATCAGCTCTGGCGGTGCTCTTATCTCCATATCCTCTGGAAATACATCAAATAAGGCCAACGACAGACGAGACTGCCGTTTTTTCACCATCACACGGTGCTTTACATTGAGAATTCTGCCGTTACTCCATGCCTACATATGGATATGACGATTTTTAAGTCATAGAAACAATTCGAAGATACAACATTTCTAATACCTGAAATGAAACAAATAATACCTGAAAACCATCGCCTGTGACGGCAATGAGGGAGTGAGGGACGGGTTTGACGTCCACCCATTCTCCTCCCTTTAAGAATTGAAAGCCCCCTGCGTCGTCCTCCTGTAGCAGGGTGAGGCTGTTTCCGTCCGTGTGGGGTGGAAGACCCGTGCTGTCAGGAGATGGGTCAGATGAAACGTCGTACATGTTCAAGCGGAAGACGGCCTTATCATTGTTGAAGTGCGATTCAGAGTACTTGCCCACTCCCAGACTCTCAAGAATTACCCGCTGGACTCTTTTTGAAACTTCCATTATCTTGCTCGTGTACTCTTGCACCACTTCGCTGAGAAGATCAGATCAACTCCCGCCATCAAGAGAGAAGAAAATATGTTTTTTTCCCTATTCAAATGCAAAAACAAGTACTAAAAAGCTTTTGCCATTGGCGAGGAAGGCCTCATTTTTCTACTTTAGTTCAATTTTCCTATTTATTATTTCTATTTTTAAATGAGGTCATAGGTGGGTCTGGCAAGAAACCAATGGAAGGAGATTCCGGGTTTAAATCCTACACATTTTGCCAATTGAAAAATTGAACCGTTTGATCATCAAGCAGAACCATTAGGAAATGGTGAACTTAACCATTGAAATTCAAGAAACCCACTAGGGAGAAATTTATAGGCCACCTAAAATATAGATTCCATGGTTCAAATCCCATAACTTCCAATTTACAGACCTCGTTCACCTTATTAACTGTTATGTCCAACTAGAGTGCATATGGATCCAACATAAACTTTCAATGTCTCATTCTTAGATCTCCGCATAAAATAGAAGTTCGGCATTCCACAGAGTAAAATAGAAGGGTCTGTTGTTTTTATATGTTATCTTTCACTTCATAATTTTTACGTTTCCATACATAAAGTAACAGATCGGTACTTTACAAAGCAAAAATAGTAGAGTCTGCTATTTCATAAACATCTTTGACCTGGTAATTTTTAAGGTCTTCACATAAAGCAGAAGATAATCAGTTCACAAATTAAAAAAAGCAAAATCTGTTGTCCTACAGACTATCTTTAAGCTGTAATTCTTAGTTTTCCACATAAATGTCAAAAACCTTCTATGTTCTATTCTAAATAATGGGCATATTGCAGTTAACCAATTGTTAGTTTGGATCCTTACGGTAGTTTCCCACATAAATAATGAACCTGTTGTGTTCAATGGACTATTTTCATAGTTCTTAGATCTCACTGTAAATAATGGGCCCATGGCCCGCTACTTGTACTTCACTAAACACCTATTTTTAATGGACGAGACCTCACACAAAGCCAACCTACATGCTCTTTTACCCGGCCAAAAACAAAGCAAAACTTTTGATTGTCTTGTAACTCATCTTGCAAAAGAGGTTCATTAACTATAAGAAAAAATGGAGAAAGAAAACTTACCAGAACTTTTGGTTGCCTTGAGGCCAGAGGACATCAGAAAACTGTTGTATGGCCTTGGCATGAGGGACCCCATCTATGCCCAGGCTTTCGTAGAAGGGGAGATGAGCAAATCCTCCAATATAACGAGCATAATAAAGTGGAGGTACAGATTGATCTTTCTTCTTCATCTCTGTGGGAAGCTTAAACACGTCACGGCATACCATATCTGCTGTCTGTATAAGGCTGGCCTCAATCCCATGATTGACAACACGAAAGCAGCCCCATTCTTCAACAGCTTCTCTTAAATTTTGCAAACACAATTCATCTATAGGGCCAGAGAGGTCCAAAACAGGAATATCATCATGCTTTGCTTGACTGTCAACACCTGACAACGCAGAAGCCATGGCGTTATTGTTAGCAAGGAGGATAATCTTAATCTAGGACGAAAAACAAATGGGCTACACTATATATAATGACAAACGAATAATTCACCGCTTTTTCTTGATTCTCAAACGATGGGAAATCGAGATTCCAGCGGTGAAGATTATGTCATTTTTCAATTTTCATAACAAAAGGTATATTTAGAATTGAAGCCCCGAACACAATCCTAACCACATTATTTCTTTACACATTTCAACTGACACGTCCCATAAAAGGGGAAAAAGAAAAAGACTTTTAACTGCCCAAACATACAAAGAAAAGATACACGAAAGGAAAACTCTCAACCAATCATAAAGGAAGTGACCAGTAAATGTAAGCTGGCATCACACTATGTCTAATTCTATTAGCCATGAAAAATAGCTCCTTGTCTCAAAAGGATATTGAAAATGACAACTACCTCCCGAGCCAGAAATAACTAAGTCGTGCTGAACACTTATCTCAGTATTAAGCTACTTGTTAGCAGAATTTGATAGCGGAATATTAAGATTGGTATTAGCCATGAAAACTAGCTCCTTGTCTCAAAAGGATATTGAATATGACAACTACCTCCCGAGCCAGAAATAACAAAGTCGTGCTGAACACTTATCTCAGTAATAAGCTACTTGTTAGCAGAATTTGATAGCGGAATATCAAGATTAGTATTCCAAATATGGCGGGTTAACAGAGGGAGCAGGTTTTGTGGCGGAACTGAGTTATGGATCTCGCCTTCAGGCGGATCCCCCGTCGTTGGTTGTCATCAAGTGGAGAACCTTTTGGAAAAACTGGAATTACAAACAATGGGAACAGGAGTTCTGTGTTGTGCTTGTTACGGGTCACCTTCAAGTACCTTACCTTCAAGAATTCTCACAGGTTAAATTTCTTCAAGTAGTGTTTTTTACTATGTAAGTATAAATTTGAAGGTATAGCTTGAATATGTAAGTGTTATAAAAATGGGAACAAAGAGTGGTTTGTTTACACACAAATTTGATTTTTTTTTGCACTTCTTCTTAGTATGCAAGATGATATAGATAACATTATCTAGGTATGGGCTCACCAATTAAGTTGAATTAGTGAGTTTTAGAAGAATCATTTTAGTTAAGAAGGTGATTAGTGATTTGGAATTAAAAAATGTGTAGAGTGTTTAAGGTTATATTAGAGAATTCAAATACAAAATCTAATTGAATTGAAACAAACCAACTTTCTCTAGTTAAGACACATTCCAAACTATTTTCAAACTAAGTTCAACCTCTAAAGCCCTTATAATATTTTTTTCTAAAACCTAAACATTGTATATTTTGTTCTTTAGCATTTGGATGTAGGGTGGACACTAAAGGTAAAATACATGATTGATCAAGGAATAGTGATAAATATATAAAGAGGTCAAATGCACCTAATGCAGTTGAACAACATCACACCACATAACCACTTGATAACCACCAATGTAATAGGAATTTCTAACTTTCTCCCCTTTATTACATTGTTCTTGTGAATAAACCCTAGAAAAACCAAACTTTACTTTACCAATTGAACCCCCTGAAGGTTTACATAACAAAACTTGTTGATTACAAAATAGATATACATTCTTGAGAATATCTTACTTTGAAGAAAAAAATCCTAAATCAAGTGGAACTCCATCAAGTTGCGTCATGACCCACATAAGGGTGTAGCTTTGAGATAAGTTCTTGAGTTCTTGTACTATCACTTTCTCAAACTCTTGAATCACTAATTCTTAGATTATTCAACAATAATCTATATTGAGTTACAATAGAGGTCCATCAAGTTTTCTAATAACCGTACCAAATTATTCGATAATAATATGTATTGAGCTTCGATAAGGGTAAAAGCACAAAGTTGTGTCACACTTTTAGTCAACTTATCAACACAACTTAGTTTAGGTATTTCTAACTAAAAATCAATTTTGGTCAAACATATGATCTAGTAAGATTCATTCTAGCTAAGTTAGATACTTCCACAACTTTCTCAATTAAAATTGTTGGATAAAAATATATGGAGCACAACTTTGAGTCCAATTTACCAAAAGAATAAAAATTATTTTAAAAACTTGAAGTTTCAATAACTCCTACTAATGTAAATAACATTTTTTTAAAAATGTAAAAATATCCTTTTGTAGATCCATAAGTTTAGTTTTCAAAAATATATTTATTTTAATAGTATAATTATTATTTATATTTTATATTTTATTTTTACTAAAAGTAGGTTTTCAGCACAAAATATTAGGTTGATTACCATTCCAAGGAAAAATACTAAAACTTATTCAAATTTTTTGAAAAAATAAAATATGATGTATTAGATAAAAGAATCTATTTCAAGATGGTATAATTTTTTTTCCATTTTAGATAAATATTTAATATAAAAGTTGGCGTCTGATGGAAACAACTACTTTTTTGATTCACGCACATTTTAATATTTATTTAAAAATATATATTTATCAAAATTGGAAAAAAAAAATCCATGCACTAAAGTTTCAAGTTATAAATACACACAAAAAATTTGAAAGAAAAAAATAAGATTTACTATAAAAAGTTTGATGTCTCATGCAACTTCATTTTTCAGCATTTTATCAGCAACTAAATTATAGTGTTAATTTATTAAAAACTAGTTTAAAATAATTTTTAATTTTTTTTAAAAATACAAACATAAAATATACTAAAAAATACATATTTTACTAGTTTACATCATTTCAAAATTCAAAACATATATACCACTTTTTAGTGACTTGAGTTTAAAAGTTGGATCAGTGTTGGACGTTTCCTTTATAAAATGTGATGCAACTTTGTGCTTTTACCCATAAGGCTCCATCAAGTTGTTTGGTGACCCTCAAAAGGGTATTATTCTTGATCACAATTGTGTAAATCACTCGAAAAAATCCATATTAAGTTCAATACAACATCTCATACTTGTCTCAAAAAACAATCACAATATATGCATTCTTAAAATCCGTTAGCATCAACATGAAAATCAAGAAAGAGAGCAAAAAGGATGCTCATGCAAAACACCATCTCAAAGCAAAAAGCTAACTTGAGATGATGAAATCCCTCCATTCTCTGGTGCCTCTAGCCTCTAATTGTGATGGTTCAAAGTATGAATCTATCTTATTACTATCGACGAAATCATCATCTAGTTGATCCTCATCCTCATCCTCAATAAAAACTAAGTTACTTTCATTGGATTGATCTTTGTGATTTCCTTTAAGAACATCTTTGGCTCAAGTTTTACATGACCAATCTCTATGAATTTATTTCTCATAGTTAAAAAAATTAATTTCCCCACTATTTGTTCCTAACTTTTTATTATGTCTTCAAGAATATAATGCATTCTCCTATTTATAATCAACATTTGTATCTTCTACATTATTTCTATTTTATTCTGCTCAAAGAGATGAGATCATATATTCTAAAGTTTGAGAAGTTATTTTAGTAAGTATAAAAATAACTTTATTATATTTTGAAGGTAGACTGTTTAACAAAATGGCTTTAAAATCATCACCATCAACTAAAGCCTTGACTTGTTCTAGTTACCTAATGAGAGATCTAAGATTACTTATGTGATTTGACATTATGATTCTATCTTCCATTTTGAGCTTGAATAATTGATGTTGTAGAGAAAACTTTACATAAGTGTTTTTTTCCCCAAACATTTTGCTTAGATTAGCCCATGTTGCTACTAATTATTTATTTAATTCTATGTGATGTAATCTAATGTTGGAAAGAGAAGGAATTATAATTGACTTGAGTTTATCATCTCTACTATGCAAATCTAATAATTAATTTGCATCTATAGGTGAGCTTTCTTTTCCACTTACTATTCCCTATAAATTTTTATTTATTATTTTGTGTCGTAGAAAAATGGCCCTTTGACATTTTCATGGTCTTTTAGCTCTTTCTTCATGATGCTTGGTTCATTTTGCTTTGATTTAATGTTGTAATGTGGATTAAACATTCACATTAGGTCCTTAAAATTAAAATTATGACATCTTGTGAAGGTGTTGTAAAATATTTCTACACTTTTCTAGACTCTATTCATTACAATTCACCTAAAAATCACCTTTTCATCACTTGTCAAGTCCTATTTTGAAGTGTTGTAAAGTATTGTAACAAGATTTCATGCTTTTCAAGGCTTCATTTCACTATTTACACCATTCTTATACTTTATTTGACCCCTTTATGCCCTTATAAGGCTTAATTAAGTGTGTTTTTGAATGTAAACCTGACAAACAACATTAAAAGCAAGATAATTCCCAAAACCCATATTCAAGTCCAAGGTGGGACCCATTCGCCATGTGTGGCGAATGAGTCCCTGTTGGCTCAAATTCAAAATATTTCAAAAATAATTTGGGTGTTTATTTAAAATCACCTTATGTTGGCATGTGATGAGGTATCATCGGGTTACTAAGGCACAAGTGTGTATAAATAAGTATTTTTCTTCTCATTTTAACCCCCATTCACCAAGTTCACTAATTCACTCATTCATTCAAGCATTCAAGAACTTTGCATCATTCAAACAAGCATTAATCAAGTATCTTTGAGCAACCATTGATATATCTTCAAATTTCTTCAGCAAGGTTGGTGAGTTTAGGACATTTCCATGTTGTTTATTCATCTTTCCTTGTTCATTTCATTCCAGTTCTTCATGAAGGGTTTGATTACCAAACTGGGATTTGACCAAGGTAAATCCCTATAACCTAACCCTTAACCATTTTTCCCCTTTTGCATGTGTGTTTGCATAATTTTGTATGCAGATTTATCAAGCAATTAGGTGTTGAAAACTGGACAAGAAGTCAACAAAGTGTTTCAAGTTAATTACAATGTATTTCAAACTTGCAGACAACCTACAGTCCATTTTATGCAAATTTGACTTCGTCAACCTGGCAAGAAGACAAGCTAAGATCTAGTGCTACAAAATTGGTCCCTGATTTCACAAATTTTTTGAAGAAGACTAATTTTCCATCAGTGGCAAATGAGTCCCACCTTAAGGTTGGAAAACTAGATTTTTCTAGATTCCAGATCCCAACACTCATAAAACTATTTTCAGAAGTTTTCATCAAAAGCAAGACTGATTCACCATCAGTGGCGAATAAGTCCCACTGGTGATTTCTAGTGATTTCTGTCAGCATTCAGGATACTCCAGATTCTTCATTCTCTACCTAGGTGCACTTTGATTCAACCTTCTTCATTTCTGCTTTGCATTTGTTCACCCCCAGACATACATGATTATAATATAGATTCGCTAGGATGTTTCACCCCCAGACATACATGGTCCTATGCTCTGCCATCCTCTAAATCATGTGTACTAGTCCTCTCTCTATGTGTGCTCCCTAGCCGTCAGGGACAAGTACTAGTGCAATTGTGAATATTATAATCCATGCAACCAGTAGGGCCCATGAATATAGTGACATCGCTAGATCGATCTATGGCCTCACCATACCATAATGCACTGGACCTTGAAGGAAATATTGCACATCATATTTCATCTCCCAGAATGACTACTCTGCTAGGAAACATACCCTCTTGCCCCAAGTCAGAACTTGGAGTATGCGATGTATGTCCTCTAGTGTAATGGCTATCTCATTGGTAGGAAGATGAAACGTGCATGTGTTTGTATTCCATCGCTCTACTAGTGCTATCAACATAGGATCGTGGTACCTCAATGGGGGCATGAGGTATGCCTAGTATAATCCCATAGTCTGTAAGATATTTTTGTCCTCTGCTAAAAGAGTGGGGGCTAGGTCTCAGAGGTGGCTAATCTTTCTTCCACCCAGATGCTTCCACGAATAGGTAGGAATCTAACAAAAAAAGTAAAAATTATGTCCTCTAAGCATTCTAAAATCTTAAATCCTTACATCAACAATCAAAAAGTGTACTAATGTTGTTCTAGTGTACTCTCTTAAGGGTCCTAGACACTTTAAACCCCTTTTGGGACACTTCATGAAGAAACATGACACTTTGCGAAAAAAGGGGACACTTCGTGAACAAAGGGGACACTTTGTGAAAAAAGGGATACTTTACGAAAAAAGGGGACACTTTGTGAAAAAAGGGATGCTTTGCGAACTTTTCTTCCAAGGCCCTATATTAACCTAGAAATGCATAAAAATAATAAAATAAATTTGTAAGGACAAAGCTAAGGCAGAAAAATCAACTCACCTGATGATAATGCTCGCCCCTTGCCACTTCATCTCATAGGACATCTAGTCTTGCAGACACGTAGTCTTGTTGGCTCATCATCTTCAATCACTCTTCACCACACTCAAGCTACAAGAAGGTAAATGATAAAATAGTTAAAATTTACTTCACTTTTTACTCTTATATAAGCTAAATTAGGGTTTAAAAAGTTCCTTTCATTCAAATCAACATAACAAGTGATCGAGAGCTCCATTTTTGACACCAATTGTTGCATTGGAATCATGATTCCAATCTTGTCCTCATCAAATTTCTATCATTATATGGTATGGTACTTTCAAATAACCTATGATATGACTTACCCTATTTTATGTGGCTAGAATGATACCTGGATTCCACCTCCATAAAGCAAGCATAATCAAGGGGGGCATACATTTACCCTTGATTTTGATTTCTAGAAGAAGCTAGATTAGAGGACTTTTGAACAACTAGTGAATTTGTGTTGTAGGATGCAGTTCCTCACATTATGGTTTTGTAGATAGCTACAATAGAGGCTTCATTCTCCTGTATTGTTATTATGCTTTATTTGACCCCTTTATGCCCTTATAAGGCTTAATTAAGTGTTTTTTTTAATGTAAACCCCACAAAAAACATTAAATGCAAGATAATTCCTGACACCCATATTCAAGTCCACGGTGGGACCCATTCACCACGTGTGGCAAATGAGTTCCTCTTGACTCAAAATTTAAAATATTTCAATTTTTTTCAGGTTTTTATTTAAAATCACCTTATGTCGGTATGTGATGAGGTATCATCGAGCTACTAAGGCACAAGTGTGTATAAATAAGTGTTTTTCTACTCATTTTAACCCCCATTCACCAATTTCACAAATTCACTCATTCATTCAAGCATTGAAGAACTTTGCATCATTCAATCAAGCATTAATCAAGTATCTTTGAGCAGCCATTGATATATCTTCAAATTTCTTCAACAAGGTTGGTGAGTTTAGGACATTTGCATGTTGTTTATTCATTTTTCCTTGTTCATTTCATTCCATTTCTTCATTAAGTGTTTGATTACCAAAGTGGGATTTGACCAAGGTAAATCCCTATAACCTAACCCTTAACCATTTTCCCCCTTTTGCATGTGTGTTTGCAGACTTTTGTATGCAGATTTATCAAGTAATTAGGTGTTGAAAAGTGGACAAGAAGTCAAAAAAGTGTTTCAAGTCAACTAAAATGTATTTCAAGTTTGCAGACAACCTACAGTCCATTTTAGGCAAATTTAAATTCGTCAACTTGACAAGAACACAAGCTAAGATCTGGTGCTACAAAATTGGTCCCTGATTTCACAAAATTTTTGGAGAGGACTAATTTTCCATCAATGGACAAATGAGTCCCACCTTAAGGTTGGAAAACTAGATTTTTCCAATTCCAGATCCCAACACTCAGAAACCAATAGAGAGCTTCAATATCTGGTGCACTCATATTTTTCAAATTTTTTTTATAATATTCTATTTTTCCACATGTGCAGAATAGAGAGCTTGATTTTTGGTGAAAAACCTACATTCAGAAGAAATAAAAAATAAATATAATAATCAAATTTAATTTAATTAAAATTATACTTTTTTGGAAGCTTATAATAAGGACTACATACTTACAAAAAATAAATTTTAAATGAATTCATTTGATCCCCTAAAAGGTAAATCAAAAGTGGTTTTTTTATCAACATTTTGATATGTGTAAAGGAGACTTCGTTATAGGTATGGTTTAAAACTAGTGGGGTTCTATCCAAGGGGGATTGGTCTAAGATGGTTTGATCAAATCCTCTTTAATTGGAATCCTTTAAGTGGAACTTTTCAAGGCTTAAATCATTAGATTTTCTAAAAATATGTGATTGTAGCAAAAATCAGGATCTCCTAGAAAGTGTAAACCACTATTGTGGCAGCACCCTTAGTTGCACTTAGATCATCACATTTAGCCTTAATAACATTATACACATCTTAATTTGAGTGAACTACATTGATTTTTCATTTTGTTTATCTCTCTCCTTTTAGGTGAAACATCCTAAGAGTACAAGAGTAGCCTATAAGCCTCATGCCCAAAAATCTATGGTTCATTTTGGTGAACCTGCATATTGAACATCATATCATTCTAATTTGCATTTATATTTTCATCCTAGGACTTAATTGCATTTTCTTTTGCATTTTTTTTGCATCCTAGGGTTTCTTAAAATTGCATTAGTGAAAGACTCATTTAGACTTCATTTTTGCATATAATATAATTCGAAACTTGAAAATATGCATTTGAATCCTTAGTTGTCATCTAAAAAGCATTTAAATCACTTTTAATTTTCTGAAAAACATAAAAAAATCTCATAATTAGACTCATTCGCAATCCTGGAAGAATCAATCCACCTGCACATTTCATATTGCATTTTTAGGCATTTTTCTAGATCTAATTACTACATTTCTATTCTCTGTTGTTATTTCTTTGTTTTAGTTTGAAGAATTCTTGATATTTTCATTTTGCACTCCTAGATTACATTGCATTTGCATTCACCCCATCTTTTGTGGTACTTGTATGAGTGTTTGGTGCCCCATTGATAATACTTTAGTGAGATGAAGTTCTAGACTCATGGCTTCCCATGATAACACTTTTGTTGTGGACCTTGGGATCTCAAGAGCTCCTACTCCTAGTATGGACAAAGGTGCATTAGGCATGGACACTAGACCACTACTATTCCTTCACCTTTCCATCCAATGAATGTTGACACACAAAATAATTCCATTCTGCAAGAAAAATTCATGAGTATTCATGAGGATTTTGCACATTTACAACAAGATTTATCCCTTGAAAACATTTCCACCATTGCTATACCTGGAATAGAAAACCTTCATCATTTGATTGAAAGTGATGACGGCTTACAAGTTATGAAAAGAATAGCTTAGATATACAATAAACATGTTCCTTTTGCTTCCCAATCAGCTAACAATTTTGTAAGCCAAGGAGGACCTCACAATCCTCCTCTTTCAACCATAGCATCCATACCAACTTATACCACTCCTCAAGTTACAACAACTATGCAACAGGTTAGTCATGTGACTCCTTCTTTCACTATTCCAACTAGCATTCCTATTTCTTTTGTGGCATCACATATTCCTTCTTCCACCTTCACCCCTCTTAGTGTCCCTTTCACTTCCCCTAACATTGCATACACTCCATCACCATTTTCCCTTCCACCTCATACCACTTACACCGATCCCATCATTACACAACTCTTTAACATAGCTTCATCCACATGTGTAACAACAAATCTCCACCATTAGCAAAAGTCAAAATTCTCCACCCACATATCATGTTCGTAGTATTCCATTATCCTTAGAGATCTTACACACACAGATACCACAAGGAATTGAAATGCCGAGGTTTGAGAAATACGGAGGTAAAGGAGACCTTACTAATCATGTCAATGCTTATACAGACTTATGCAGTGACTTTGTCCTTGATGATAATCTGTTAGCCACAAATTTTCTTAGGACCTTGAAGGATAATGCATTGGAGTGGTTTTCAAACTTACCCAATCATTCAATCCAATTTTTCAATGAGCTTGTGGATGAATTCATAAGTCATTTCCAAGTCTATATGACTCCTAAAAGGACAATGGCTGATTTAATGTGATGTAAAGAAAATGTTGATGAAAAAGTAACTGATTTCATTTCACGTTATCAGTCATTGTATGCTCAAATTGATGTCAAGATTCCAGGTTCACATCCATAGAAGATGTTTATCAAAAAATTGAAAACTCACCTTAAGGATAATTTGACTATGATTAAATTCCCTTCGTTCATGCATTTATGCACGACCCTTTGTGACTATCACAAATCGGTTTCTACTTGTGATTCAAAGTCCACTTCTAGCCGAGATGAGAAGTCTAAACAAAACAACCAAAACAATGCGCAAAACTTTAGAAAACCAAATAGGGGCTTTTTATAGCTCAATCTGCCTTCTCCACAACCAACCCAACCTGTTCATAGTCAAGTGGCAGTTGTTAAAGCAGTGGTGCCCTTTACCTATGGGGACACATCCGAAGATACAATTTACTCCCTTACCCAATACCCTCTATAACACAATGAACTAATTTCTTCAACAACAAATGATCACTTTTCCTACCGTTAAACCACTTGATACCACCAAGCCTTTACCACCAACCTTTAAACCTAATGCTTATTGTCATTTTCATCTTCAAAATGGATGTGACACTGAACAGTGTAAGCGTCTCAAACACTTAGTTCAAGACCTCATTGATTCTGGTTGTTTTTCCATTGTGGCTATCAATGATCAAGGCAATAAGTATTTTGCACCCCCTAACCAAAATTTACAACTTTTTACCAATCCTATGCCTAAACACAATGTTTCATTTGTCAAGGCTAGTGAACCTTCAAACACTGATGTAATGAATGTTGATACAAATATTGAACAGCCTGATATAACTTCAAAAGTTACCCAAGTTAATCCTATGGATGAACTGGTGGCTATGATAGACATTGTCCCTTGTAAGGGCCCATCCAAAAAATATCTTGATATTACCTTTTCTTCTCATCATATACTTTAAAATCTTCCTGATGGTCCTCTTTACATAGAAAACAAAATTTATGATAAGCCCACTTGTGGGATATTAATAGATCCCACCTATGGTGAGAATGTGATCATAGAATAGTTTTTAGTATTACACAATCTCTATCAAGATGATTATAACAAACCAATTGCATGGATTAAAACACATACTGGTTTTGCGTACCCTACAATTAGATCGATCATACTCCCATTATAGATAGGACCCAAAACTTTGGAGGTAACATTTTCTATCATTCCACAATTAGTACAATTTCGTCTACAGCTGGGTCATCCTTGGCTTTTCTTGATGAAAGCGGTTCCGTCAGTTGTTCAAAAATGTTTGAAGTTTCTGCATGGCAATGAAATATTTATGATACACCATAGTGGCTTTAATCCTCTATCCTCTAAAGGTAATTTTTCATTAGAATCCTTTTGGCTTGAACCTATGGAACACATCACCCCTCGAAAGGACTTCCTTTTCATAACCTATCAAAAGTTCAAAGCCAAACACATAGCTGAATTGTCTCTTCATAACATGTCCACGTCCACTTCCACTCCTATCCTAGATGAAACAATGCTTCAGCCTGAGTCTAACATTGAACAAACAATACAACCTCATGAGAAACCTACCACAAACACTTACCCTCCATCATTTAAATGACCAAGAAAAAATGAAACAAATCTTGTCATGCCTCACATTAAACAAGTGTATAAAGCTAAAGAGAAAGTGATTGACCTATCTTCTTCGATTTATTTCATTCTTCCCCCTCTGGAAGAAAAGGAACCTATGATGGATCAACCCACTCTTATACCTCAACAAATTCAAAATAAAATAAAATGAAACCATGATGCTAGGGCATGTAGGCGTTGTCATCATGTCATTGCTCATAAGTCTCAAATGGAAGAAAACAAAGAAAACCAACCTCCACCTTTTCAAGATAGAAGCAATAGATGATCACCCTCATCCTCCTGACCCATCAAAAGATAATACAGTCCATCCCTCACAACAAAATGAACTGATTCAATAGCCATAACTTTAGATACATCCTTCCTTGGAAATAACCCTTTGTCCTCCTATCATAATCAATCTTGATGATGATGATGATGAGATCACAAAAATAGATGAAGAAGTGCATAACAATATAAACTCTTTATTTTCATCTATCATGAGCTTAAATGATAAATCTCCTATACCAAGTAAAGAAACTAGTATATCTCCTAGTTTTACATTTGCAATTCTTCCTTTGGACAGCCAACTAGCATCACAATACACTGAACATGATTGGGAGAAAGATGACTTGTTGGATGGTTGATTTGTTTTCGCCTTACTAGTCTTTTATATTCCTTTTTCTTTTTCTTTGGTTTGATTTTATGTGCATATTGTGTTCCCCCATAACATGTGTTTAATGTTCTCTCTTTGTATACTTCCTCTATTTGTACCTCTATTCTTCTATACATCGTTTATTGCCTTCTTCACCTTTTTTTTGTGTTTTCCTTTTGGGGATGACACAAAGCATTGAGAGGCCCTATGTCAATTCCATGTTGACCCAAAAGGTCCTTTTTATTTCTATTTTGTTTTGTGTTTTTCCTTTTGGGGATGATGCAAAGCATCGAAACACCCTATGTCTCTTCCATGCTAACCCAATCGGTCCCTTTTCCTTTTTAATTTTTCTTTTTCTTGTGTTTTTCCTTTTGAGGCTGATGCAAAGCATTGAGACCAAAATTTCTCCTTCATGTTGACCCAAAAGATTTTCCTTTTCATTTTTTTTTCTTGTGTTTCCCTTCTAAGGACAATGCAAATAATTGAGACCGAAATGTCTCTTCCATGTTGACCCAAAATGAACTTTCTTTTCCTTTTGTTTTTGCTCTCTTTGTGTCATTCTTGAAGTTCTATGTGCTTTGGGGAATGATGACAGTTCTGAGATCTTTCATAAAAAAATTGTAGCAATGAACATGCTGACCCCAAATCCATAGATCCCTTATGCATTTGGTGTGTTCCTTTTTGGGGGGAAACTCCCTTTTCTTTTGTTCTTTTTTTTGTTTACATGGTGCAGCTTAACTTAGAAACATATGACTTGGCATAGGGGCTTTTTTAGTTAGCTCTCATGTCTTGTTTTCTTTTTTGGATTTTTCCTTGACTTGGACTTTAAAGTAATTTCTCACAAAATGATGTGTAGCAATTCCTTTAAAGTGGGGGGTATACATTGGCATCATTTCATTTGTATTTTTGGCTCTTAGTGCAGCCTTATCACTTCATACAATTCATTCATCACTTTGTGGATGACATTGGGTGTAATGTCCTTCATAAGTGTGATCTAACTTAGCATATTACATTCCTCTTGATGGTCTGATGTGACACATTGCATCCCCTAAGTTGTGAATACAATATTCTTTGATTGATCCTCTCTTGTAGACATTAGACACAATGTTCCCTAAGTAACATACCTTGCATGAACTTAATAAGACTCATTTGAACATATTTTACATTTTAAATGTTACATTTTTGCATTTTTCATTTTTTCCACCTTGCATAGCACAACTTTCATGCTTGTGGTACCTTTCTCTTTATTCATGAATTCTAAGCATATGCAGCTTTGATTGTCTCATGAAGCACAAACTGACATTTTCCTTCCTGGCACCTTGTTAAAGCTAGCTACAAGAGGTATAACTTTGATATGGTTGAGTGGGAAGCCCATTCAGTGGCACAACTTTCTCCATAGCCACTTATGTGTTTGCGAGTGTATACCAACTAGCATATGTATCTTACCTTTTTGGTTCTTCTCACCCAGTGGACCGTCATGAGTTTTGTCACCCCAGAGTGAGTATGCATTCTCTTTTTCTCACAATTATCCTAGATCTAATCCATAACTAGTTAAACCGACGATCAAAGCTCAATTCAATTCTCCCTTTTCTTCTCTTTCATTTCACACTTGCATTCCTTTGTTCTTATGTTTAGTTTTCCAAGGGATCTTCATCCTGGGGACTTGATCATTCCTCTTGATTGTTTTCATTCCATCTTGCTAACATAAGTGCATTGGGATCCTTCTTGATATGCATGGCTACTTTAGTGTGAGTTTGAAGCAAGTTCATCCTCTCACTAAAGTTGGGGCTAAATGTGTCATAGAAAAATGGCCCTTTGACATTTTCATGGTCTTTTAGCTCTTTCTTCATGATGCTTGGTCCATTTTTCTTTGATTTAATGTTGTCATGTGGCTTAAACATTCACATTAGGTCCTTAAAATTCAAATTATGAAGTCTTGTGAAGGTGTTGTGAAGTGTTGTAAAACATTTCTACACTTTTCTAAACTCTATTCATTGCAATTCACCTAAAAATCAACTTCTCATCACTTCTCAAGTCCTAAATTTTGAAGTTTTGTAAATTCTTGTAAGAACATTTCATGCTTTTCAAGGCTTAATTTCACTATTTACACCTTTCTTATGCTTTATTTGACCCCTTTATGCCCTTATAAGGCTTAATTCAGTGTGTTTTTTAATGTAAACCTGACAAACAACATTAAATGCAAGATAATCCGTGACACCCAAATTCAAGTCCAAGGTGGTACCCATTTGCTGGCGAATGAATCCCTCTTGGCTCATAATTCAAAAGATTTCATTTTTTTTTTTTTGGTTTTTTATTTAAAATCACCTTATGTTGGCCTTTGATGATGTATCACCAATTTCCTAAGCCACAAGTGTGTATAAATAAGTGTTTTTCTTCTCATTTTAACCCACATTCACCAAGTTCACTAATTCACTCATTCATTCAAGCATTCGAGCACTTTGCATCATTCAATCAAGCATTAATCAAGTATCTTGGAGTATCCATTGATATATATTCATATTTCTTCAATAAGGTTGGTGAATTTAGGACATTTGCATGTTGTTTATTCATCTTTCCTTGTTCATTTCATTCCATTTCTTCATTAAGGGTTTGATTACCAAAGTGGGATTTGACCAAGTCAAATTCCTATAACCTAACCCTTAACCATTTTCCCCCTTAAATTGCATGTATGTTTGTAGACTTTTGTATGCATAATTATTAGGAAATTAGGTGTTCAAAAGTTGACAAGAAGTCAACAAAGTGTTTCAAGTCAATAACAACCTATTTCAAGCTTGGAGACAACCTACAGTCTATTTTCTATAGATTTGATTTCATCAACCCAACAAGAAGACAAACTTAGATATGGTGCTACAAAATTGGTCCTTAATTTCATAGAATTTTGGGTGAGGACTAATTTTCCATAAATGGAAAATGAGTCCACCTTAATGTTTGAAAACTATATTTTGTCATATTCTAGATCCCAACACTCAGAAACCTATTTTCCAGAAGTTTTCATCAAAAGCAGGATTGATTCACCATTAGTGGGGAATGAGTCCCACTAGTGATTTTTCAGTGATTTCTATTAACATTCAGGACACTCCAGATTCTTCATTCTCTACCCAGGTGCACTCTAATTTATCCTTATTAATTTATGTTTTGCATTTGTTAATGTTTAGTTCATGCTTGTGTAGCACATTGTGTTTTCAAACATTGCACATCTCTTAGGTTTTACATTCATAATCAGTCAATTACATTACTTAGTTGCATTTAGATAATCTCATTCAGCCTTAATAACATCATACAGATCTTAATTTGAGTGAACCACATTTATTTTTCATGATGTTTATCTCTCTCCTTTTAGGTGAAACATCCTAAGAGTGCAAGAGTAGCCTATAAGCCTCAAGCCCAAAAATCTATGGTTCATATTTAGTTGAATTTTTATTATATAAATATAAAAATTAAATAAAAAATTCTTATCTAATGTAATCTCCATAATACTATATCCCCTTTAAATAAATGAAAAAAAAAACATTTAAATAATATATTCTAACTTATAAAAAAAAACACTATTATGAAGCATAATCAAGTTCAAATTCATTCACTTATTTAAGCATCCATAAATTTTACTAAATCACTTATGCAACTCACAAAAATAAAATCTTCTACATTTGATTAATCAATCAAACTTAGAAAGAAAAGAAAATGCCAAAAATAAAAATTTACATATAAACCCTTATATTGATGTTTGAATATATCGGCCACTAAAAATTCTCACTTCTATCATAGCCAATTTCACCTACTAGTGCCACTTCTCCTCTACCCTAAGTAAGTATTTCCAAATCAAATGATTTATTCTCTTTTGAATGCAACAAGTACATTTTTAGACACAAGCACAATATAATTGCTCTCAAAAAGAATCTTGTTCCTTATTATAAAATTACATAATAGAGAAGAAACACAATTTTACTCCTGGACTCAACAACATTCTTCCTCCTTATTTAAGAGAGTAGTCAATTTTTTTTGCCATAACAAGAGCTAAAGTTAGATGATTTGTTCTCATGCAACACAACTTCTTGCATTAGTCTCTTTTTCATTTTTGTGATTATATACAATACTTAAAGGAAACTTTGAACATCATGCTTTCTATTCATCTTCCCTTATTGGAACTCTGACATCCTTGGTTCCAGGGCCACAATGAAAACATAAATTTAATTCAATTCAAGTACCTTGCTATGAAAATTTGGACCAAGGCCTTAACTTTATTAGACACTCATTAATCTATATCAATCATTGCCAGTGCTTGTAGTGTGTCTTCGGCTCTGAAGAAAATAATATTGATGTTGGCGATGCATTCTCTTTTTCTTCCTCCTTTATTGATAATTTTCTTGGCCAAAAGATAACAATTATAATTAAATTAAATGATAGAGATCTTGTCGAAGCCCATGCCAATGGATTTTTCCAATTATCTATAAATTAGATTTTAGCACCATTTTTTATCACCTATGAAGACCACTATCTATTGTAGAAATTTCACACATCTCATGCCATAATTTTTATCAGCTCTAATACCATATGAAGGTAAAATACACGATTGATCAAGGAACAACAATACATATATAAAGAGATGAAATGCTATTAATATAGAAGAATAACATCACACTACATAGTTGTGAGACAATCACCAATGTAATAGGAATTTCTAATAGACACTGTAGTGTCATAAAATGTCACCCTAACATTTTCACATTATTTTTTGATCCTTTCTAATTGTTCGTGTCTAATTATTATTTTTAATTACCCATTTAACTTTTATTTTCAAGAGATTGATTTAACTCTAAGAAACTATAAATATTTATTTGATGAACATTTAACATGCTAAATAGGGTTGGACTAAGGTGTCTGTGCCCTTATCCCACATAATCGAGCCTAGCATTCAAATTTTTATAATTGACCTTTATATAGGAGTGAATTTGCACCCCTTATGTAAATTCCCCTTTTTTCCTTCTCCACTTTAGAAAACCAAGTTCAGAGGCTTAATTACATCTAAGCCCACTACTTTCATCCCACTTGGTGCTTGTTTTGAGCGTCAGTGGGGGAATTTTTGTCGAGGATGCCTGTATGGCGTGCTTACGTCCCTGGAAGATTCCTGCGGCTGAACCTGTAGTGATATTACACTTCTCATTGGTAGTCGAGTTGTAACGTCCTCTTTGACTGACCAACCTGAATATGGCCATTTTCTTCATCTCTCCAAATTCTCTCCTTATACATGCATTTAAACTTATTCCAAGCTTTCATTTCAACTTCTAGGTATGTGTAGGATCATGATGGGCCAAAAAGTGGTGATTTGATGGGTATGTGGTTGACGACTTTTTTTTACCCAAAATTGATGAAACGAAAAGGGTTTTCAAAGGAGATTTTCAAATTTCCACCAATATAAATTATACTTTACTTTGAATTTAATAAATAATTATTATTCATTTTCTATTTGAATTATGACTAAAGTCCTAATTGATATGCTAATTGAAAAAATCTATAGATTTCAAACGGTATCACATTTTTTGAATATGAAACATGCATCACATGTTATGCTTTGCATACTAAAAGACTACAAAAAAATGAATTTCATGAAGTTTTGACCAAGTTAAGGTGGTCAGACATACGAGTTTTTATATTTTTAAAAAGTTGTAATAAAAAATTCAGAATTAATTATTTACTTGGAAAAAAATTATAAAAAATATGCATCACATCGAGACATGAGTCCTCTACTTATATCTAAAATCTTATAAAAAAATATTATCATTTTATTGTGGTTAGGTGGTTGGACAAACACCTACTTTATTTTTTCCTGAAATTTAAGTACTATGCATTGAAACTTGAAATTTTCACCAAATAGATTTAAAAAAAAAAAAACCTAGTAGTTTAGAAAATACATTCAATTTGCTACAAATTCCATTTTACATATTTTTGAAATAATATAGATAACTTATTCAAATTTTACGTCAAGTTTCCTAACTCTGATTTTTCTAAATTTTTTGCCACTTAAGGGCCTATTTTTTCCATGATGATCCTACACATACCCTTCTTCACAGTCTTCTTGCATTCTCAAGAGATTCTAGCAGTACTTTTGCACTCCATTGCAACAACAACTTAACTCCATCACTTTAGTAGAGAAAGTTTGGGACAACACCATTGCAATAGAAGCTCAAGTACTCTCATTCTCTCCATTATCCTTGAGTTCTCTTGGTGGAGGTGGTAAGCTTCCCATTCCTCTCCTCTATTACTTGGTTGAGTAAGCACATTTACTGTTTTGTAGAGTTTTAGTTTTCTTCATTACATTACTTTCTTTATCATACTCACTTTCTTGGCTGTCCATGGAGGTAGAAACACCTAAATGGGGGTTTGACTAAGGTAGGCCCTCGTACAACCACCCAAATTTTTTCCTCTTCTTTGTGTGTAGGTGGATGTGCTTTTGGAAGCTATATGGAAAAAAAAATTCTTTGTGAGATCATTCTTTCCACCCTAACTCTCACATTTTTCACTTTATCATATTAGAGCACTTTTTTTTTACTTAATAGCATTATTTTGGCCCTTTAGTAGTGGTTACCTGGGCCATTAGCTTGTTTTCCTAGGTTTGACCTTGTCTCTTTAGTTGTCTATTCATATGGATGTAAGCACACTTGAGAGATGCCATTGTAGTGTGTTGTCGTCCAAGGACTGTGCTTCTGTCCTTAGGTAGAGAGCTTCTTGAGGTGTAGTGTTGAACCTGAAAATCAGCTCGACTAGCCCTATTTTGTATTTCGGGTTTGTAGAGTGATTGAAGGACTTTATAGTCCTCATCATTCTCATCCCGCACTTCCTAACACCCCATTAAGCTAAGGTAAGTTAGGGAAGCCATCCGCTCTTGGCCCTCTGTTAGCTAGGGACTTGAACATGGTTGGTCCCCCTCTCTTACATTTTTGGTGAACCCAATGTGAACAAATGTCTATTCACCCATTGGTGTTGAGACTTGCCCTATGTACTTCATGACTGTTGTATTCCTGAGCATTGTGAACGTTTATGAGCATCACAACCCAGTCCACAACTTTTGAGTATATTGTTAAGAGAAGTGTGCCACACCTCCCAATGGAAAGGACAAAGCTCATTATTGATTTCTCTATAGGCCTTTTCTTTGGTCTCGCCATTAGTGTGTCCACGCATGAGCAGTTGTCAAGGGGTGAGGTAGGATTCTTTGATGAGGAAAATTATGTCCCCACTCCTCTTGCGTCTCCTACACCATTGTCGGTGGATGAGTATGAGGCTCTTCAAATCCCTTCAGAATATGTCTCCACCCTTAGCAAAGGGATGGGTGACTTAGAAAATCATTTGTAAAGGAACTCGAAGATGGCTAGGGCTGCTTGGGTCATTAGTGAATTAAAGTACATGATTGGAAAAGATTGAATAGGCTTAGAACTCCTGGCTAGTCTTACTAGTCTCATAGAAGCATGTGCTCCTTCGAAAATTGCTAGTGTTATGCGAGGAGCCACTTTTGAGGATTATGAAGGACAATTAGGAGTATCGATGCCTCCCACATTTGTCTACATGTCTGACACAATCCCTTCTATCAACATCCCTTCTATCTCTGAAAAATATGAAACTATCAAAGTGAACAAGGTCCCCTTCGGCTTTAGCTTTACCCCTCTTGTCACCTCTAGTGGTGGGGGTTTTGGCAGGATGAGTGGTGGAGACTTTGGTAGTGGTGGTGGATTTGGCAGGGGAGGTGGTACTGGTGTAAGTGGTTCTAGCAGAGGTCATGGTGGTGGCTTCAGAAGCGACGATGGTTCTGGTGGAGGCCCTACTAGTGGCGGTGGTTCTGGTAGTGGTCATGGTAGAGGTCACACCGGTGGAGGTTCTAGAGGTGGATTTGGTGGTGGTTTCAGAGTAGGTTCCTCTAGCCCTCTATCTTCTAATGAACCTATTCTATACACCCTTCTTTAGATGTGGGTAAGATGCAGAGCCAGTTGGCAAGTCTTTCCCAAGCCTTTTCCTAGCCTATCTTTTAACCCTTCTTCCGACATAGTCCATTGTTGGTTACAATTTTGAATACTCCCTTCCTGCAACGAATGGAGATCCCTAAGTTTAAAAAATATGGTGGTAAAGGGGATTTGTAGAAACATGTGTCCACCTTTAATGCCTTGTGCACTGATTTCTTCCACTAGGATGCATTAATGGCAAAATTGTTTCTCCAATCACTTAATGATACAACACTAGAATGATATTGTTTCTTGCTTGAAAATTCTATTTTATCATTTAAATAACTTATAAATCAATTCCTTAGACAATTTCAGGCTAGTATTGGGCCGAAGATGACCTTTTCAAATCTCATCCAATGTAAACAAGGAGACAACAAAAAAACCATTGATTTCATAGTGTGATATCAAGTGCTTCTTTCACAAATCTTGTATCAGTTACCTGATTATGATGTACAAAAGGTATTCATAGGGAGCTTACAAAGGCCTTGGTGAGAGAAGTTCACCCTTATGAAGTACCCTTCTTTCATGCATTTGTGTGTAGCCTTATGAGAGTACCAACAAATGGTTGTTCAGTTCAGGGGATCCTCCTTGCGCTCCCATTCTGAGGGAAAGTCCATCGTATCAATCTCTGGGAAAGGTAAGGCCGTTAGAATGTAGTAGCTAATTCTAATGACAACAACCTTAGATGTAACTGAAAGTTGACAAAGTTACTGGAATCTTATTTTTTTCTATCTTACAGAAGTTGTTGAAGGACAAGATCATAACCTTGCCGAGTCTGAAGCCCCTTAAGGAGCCTTACCCTAATTGGTATGATGGAAGCACTTATTGTCAGTACCATCAATTTAATGGAAATGATACCAAACATTGTATGTGGTTGCATGATGAGATACATGACTACATCGAGGATTGTACCATTCGTCTCGATGGGAGTAAACAAAATGCTAACAAATCAGTGGTGAAAGCTAATAGTGAATTGCAAATGTACACGAACCCATTTCCGTCACATTCTGCTAACATGATTATCGATCACACTAATTCTATTACTCAACTCAAGGCCTATGTTAACATGATCATGGTGACGTCTACTACTCTACCTACACCCGGTTTGCCAGACATAATATTCACATCACAAGATTTTCCATTAAACAACAAACCCTCTCCCCTCTACATTCTTGCCCGCCTCGATGGTAACATTGTGATAGGGATCTTGGTGGACCCCATGAGCCATGTGAATGTCATCACAGAAGAAACATTGGTACTTAATTCATTACATAGGGAAGAATATGAAGAAACAAAATCCACCATCCGTATGAATGATGGTATGTGTCTCAAACCATACGGCTCGATAACTTTGTTTGTCCTAGCTTTGGACCTAGGGCTATTGACATGGTTTTCGATGTTATTTTGGAGTCAAATTTATTCAGGTTGAAGCTAGGAATACCTTGGCTATCTTCCATGAATGGAATCACCTCTGTTGTTCACAAATGTTTAATATTTTCCCATGAAGGTGCCATGCATGTGGTGCATGACAGTATATACCAGCCCCCGGTGTCCCGTGGTGGATATATGTAGGATCAATTTTGGCCTGCCCCAGTCGATCCACTTCCTTTGAGAATGGACCTACTTTACAAGAATTATGTAAATTATAAGACTACGGGCAAGGGGCATTTGAAACTATCCCTTCATCTGGTACAACAGTCAGTCACCTCCTCTTCCCAAGAGGAGAAGGATAAGTCTACACCGACCACTCCCCCTTCCCAAAAGGGAGAGGAGAATTCCATGCTCGCTCCCTCTCCTTCTTGTAAAGGCAAAGAGAAGGTTTCCTTTCTCTAAAATACCTCATCCTCTCCCCTTTCTTGGGAGGAGTATTGGATGATTCAGATCAATGGCTATTTGCTAAGTCTGATGATACCTCCTTGGCATAGGCCCAAGCTCAGGATCTCAAATCTCCCTAATGAATACCCTAGACCGTGGTATTACTTATATGGTAGAAAGAAAGGTTCCCAAAGGGAATTCGATCCGCGACCTCCAATCGCTTTTGCTCCTAAAGTAGTGAACAGGAAGAGGCCCGCTGTTGAGGCTCTTGAGCCAACTCCCCCCACCACTTCTCAACCTGCTCCTCCTACTCCCATTTAGGAATACGTTCCTCTGCTAGAGATGGTCGTAGTGGACATTCCCATGGTTGAGAAGGAGCTTTCTATTCCCTCATAGCCTCTAGCCTCCAACCCAAAGAGTTGTAGAAACTTCCTTATGCGTGAGCGCAACCACCAGCTAAAGGCTCTTATAGTTGAGTAGGGCACAGTCTCATGAAGGAAGGAGGAAGAGACGGCCGCCCCTGCTTTAGGACCTCTCACAGTGTCTTCCTATCCCCTTCCTTCTACTTCTCTTCAATCTTATTTTGCATTTCTTCTGACTTCCATTGCGAGTATGAATGCGCCTAACCCCAAAGGGGTATAGGTGTTCATTGCTCCTTTGGTGGATCCACCTTTGCTGATGTCCATTCCAAATATCCATCCTTTCCCAAAGCCCATGGATATGATGAATACCTCAATTGTATCCGCTGCAGTTCTTTCCTCCTCTTCCTCTGCACTTCTAGCCTCATTTGTGGGGATTTTGTCTCCTCCGATGAAGAAAAAGGTGAAGTTTGTTCCTTCTAGCAGTGAAGGACGTAAGAGGATCTCACCTTCTTCACAAGGTGTTCACATGCTGACTTTTTTTGTCCTAGTGAAGAAACTAGTCCTACTTCCCTTGAGTTCATCACCGCTCCTGAGTCACTTGACAAGCCTAGTGGTGAATCTTTGGCGTAGCCTACCCCGTCTGCTAAAGTTCGACATGGTGCTCCTGTAGGGTGCATGTTTAACTCTATGGATGAAGTTCTAGTCTTGTCAGCGATCTTCATGAAATTGTTGACCCTAGCTCCATAAGAACTCGATGAAGAATACATTGTGAGGTCTTCTTCTTTAGCCCTTGTTGTAGGAGGGCTAGATACTCCTCCTCTTAACATCCCATCACTACAGGCTCATCGTCTTTCCCCCTATGATGGTCTAGAGTGGGAAGTGGATGACCTTTTGGTTAATCAGTGTTAGGAGGAGGCCCCTTCTTGATCTTGTGTATTTGTGTGTGTTTTTTTATGTGTTCCCCATGATCATGCTATGTGTGCCTAGATGACCCTTTTCATGCCCATTGGTGCTTGGATATAGGCATGGTTTTTGTGTCATAAACCTTCCTCTATTTGTATCATCATTCTTCCATGTTTGTGCTTGATTTTCAATAAATTGGGGAGAATACAAAGCATTGGGGGCATTTAGGCTCCCCTTTCATGTTCACCCAATTTTACTTTTTTACTTTGTTTTCTCATGCATTCTTGACATGGTTTGATATAGTAAGGGGTTGCTTCTTTCATTTATATACTACTTATACATATACATACATATATGCTGGAAGTTCTTTCTTTCCCTTTATCTTCCTCTCTTATTTTATTGAGTTGTCCCTCTCATGTGTGACAACACCTTTCTTCAACATTTTAATTTTCAAAAAATACATTTGTTTTCAACAAATCTTTTTCTCAAAAATCTTCACAAATCTTTCTTTAGAATCACATTCTCAACTTGGAGCCCTAACACAACATGTTTCCTTCATCACGAATTCATAAAGAAAGGACTTGAAATCCTTCCTCCAAAGAGGGAACAACTTTGACCTTCCCCTCGCATGGGGGCATATTCTTCCATTTGAATTCCTTGATGAAGTGAACATCTTTCAAAAGGATCCCTTGATGATGGATTGATTTGAGAAAGAAAATATATTCTTTTAAACTATGCATCCCTTGAGTGGACCTCTTCTTCATGATGGGTTCCCAATGGACCCCTTTGAAGGTCTTCCAAATTGTCAATGGTATGAACGACTATCCACTTACTTGCCTATGTGGCCACATCTGGACTTTGCAAAGTCTGCTTTCTTGGGTTTCCTCCATGTACAAGATCTTGGGGGATACCTCCATGCAGGTCTAAGAGCTTGTAGGGAAATTCCTTTGGGATTCCTCCATAGGAGAGATCTTGTGGGTAGCTCCCCTATAGGTCTGTGGGTCTATAGAGCACTTTCTTGGGGTTCCTCCATGTGAGAGATCTTGGAGGTTACCTTCCCTATAGGTCTAGGGGTCTGTAGGGATCTTCCTTGGGTATTCTTCATGGGAGAGATCTTGGAGAATACCTTCCCTAAAGGTCTGTAGGTCTATAGGGAATGTGAGAGATCATCGGGGATGCTTCCCAAGTATCCTCCATATGAGAGTTCTTGGGGGACACCTTCCTTGCAAGTATAGGGGCCTATAAGGTGCTTACTTCACGAGGCTTCCTCCATGTGAGAGATCTTGGGGGTTTCCTCCTTGTAGGTTCGAGGGCCTGTAAGACACTTTCTTTCTTCAACTTCATAGTTCTGAGAAGCTATGAGGTCCTTCACTTACCCTGTACCTTCAAGTTTGTCAGATCATGGTTTTCTTCCTCAATGGTTCATGTATAAATTTCTAACACTAATCTTCTTTGATCTACTTTATCGGATAACTCATCAGTATTTGTGCTTGCTAAAGTGGGGGAAAAATGCATAGGAGTGAATTTTCACCCCTTACACAAATTCCCCTTTTTTCCTTCTCCAATTTAGAAACCCAAGTTTGGAGGATTAATTACATCTAAGCCCACTACTTTCATCCCACTTGGAACTTGTTTTGAGTGTCGATGGGGGAATTTTTGTTGGGTATTCCCACGCAGTGCGTAGACATCCCCGTGGCACATGTATGTCCCTGGCATATTCCTATGCTTGAACTTGTAGAGGCATTACGCTTCTCATTGGCAGTTGACTTGTAATGACCTCTTCGGCCAATCAACCTGAATATGGTCATTTTCTTCATCTCTCCTTCAAATTCCCCCTTCTACATGCATTTCAACTTCTTCCAAACATTTAGATCAACTTCTTCACATTGTTCTCGCATTTTCAAGCACTTTTAGTAGCACTTTTGCACTCCATTGCAACAACTTCACTCTATCACTTCAGTAGAGCAAGTTTGGGACAACACCATTGCATCAAAGGCTCAAGCACTCTCATTCTCTCCTCAATTAACCTTGAGTTCTCTTGGTGGAGGTGGTATGATTCCCATTCCTCTCCTCTATTACTTGGTTGAGTAAGCACATTTATTATTTTGTAGTGTTTTAGTATTCTTCATTACATTACTTTCTTTATCATACTCGCTTTCTTGGTATTCCGTGGAGGTGGAAACACTTAAATGGGGGGGTTTGACTAAGGCAAGCCCCTATACAACCACCCAACATTTTTTTTCTTCTTTGTGTGTAGGTGGACGTGCCTTTAGAAGGTACCTAGCATATGAATTTCTTTGTGAGATCATTCTTGCGACCCTAACTCTCGCTTTTTTCCTTTATCATATTAGAGCATATTTTTTTTTACTTAATAGAATTATTTTGGCCCTTTAGTAGTGGTTACCTAGGCCATTAACTTGTTTTACTAGATTCGACCTTGTCTCTTTAGTTGTCTCCAGTCGTACGAACACCAACACACTTGAGAGATGCCAGTGCGTCGTGCTGTCGTCCCAAGACCACACTTTCATCCTCAGGAAAAGAACTTCCTAAGGAATAGTGTTGAATATGAAAATTGGCTCACCTAGCCCTATTCTATATTCCAAGTTTGTAGAGTGATTGAAGGAATATATAGTCCTCATCATTCTTGTCCTGCACTTCCTAACACCCCGTTAAGTTGAGGTAAGTTAGGGAAGCCTTTTGCTCTTGGCCCTCTATGACTTGGGGCCTTGAACATGGTTGGTCCCCCTCTCTTACAACCTTAATAATTTTATGTGTCCAAAATTCTTTGTTGGTTTATCATAATCGTTAATACAAAATATGTAGAAACTTGTATAAATATAAGTCTTTTCCTTCATTTAAGCATCTAATTGAATTTTGAACTCTTAAGAAACTAAGAGGAAATTAATGGAATATCAATCTATAGAATAATAAGAAGATATAGAACATTATTTCAATCAATTAAAAGTCTTCAAAACATCAAAAAATTATGTTTATATTTTGTAGGAATTTTCATGATTATGCTTATGTGTTATGATGAGCTCTAACCCTTGCAAGATCATTAAGAGTCTTCCAACTTCTCCTTTTATGTGATGAGGAAAGTGTCTATAGTCCAAAAATGGATGTATATCTAAGTGGCAAGTTAAATTTGTGTTATTTATCTTTCATTTTTATCCATTTTTATCTACTCTCTCTAGAGCATTCAATTTATACCATTATCATCATAATCATTTGTGGAGGTAGAAACATCAAAAAAGATTTTACCAAGGAAAGACCCCATATGCCACAACCCTTCTCAACTTGTCCTTCTTGAAAGTTACATGTTTGAAGTGGATTCAAGTGGTTTAGAGATATCAAGGCATTAGAAACCTAGTTAAAGCATCCAAGAACCTTTTATCACCAAATTAGGGTAATTTGATTACTAACAGATTGTGAGACAACAAAACTTGATCTTATTGCTAGAGGCCCTAAATGGTGATGCATCCTCAAATGAAAGTTCTAATGCATCTTTGCAAGTTCTAAAACCCTAGAAATTAGCATCTTCAAACTAGGGTGCCTAGTGCCCATATCTTGCCAAATTAGCCTCCCATTCACATGTTAGGTTTCTCTCTATCTACAATGTCCAACTCTATTCTCTATTTATCTTCTTTCAGCTATTAGTTTTCAATATTTTATAATTATTTGTCTCTTTATTCTTAACTCACCTAGTTTTCAATATTTCTCAATCAATCGTCACATCTCACCAAACCAAAAAGAAAAGGAAAAAAACCCTCACTAGTTTTTTGTCTCCCCCTTGAGGAAATAAGTCAAATATTTTATCTTGGTTACTATTATGTCCCCTAATGTTGATGGTGGAAAGTGTGATTCAGGTTAAGTAATTGATTTCCTATGGCGATATCAAGCCTTCTACTCTTAAATTTTATCTTCTCTTCCAAATGATGATGTGCAACAATTTTTCATTTGAATCTTATAACCAAACATTTGAGATAATATTAAACTAATGATATACCCATAATTGACACACTTGTGCATGCATCTAAATGATTATCAATTATTGATTAGTTAATATGAAGGTTCTTGCTCGTTGGCTCATATTGGTCAATTAAAAGTAGCCTAATCTTCTAATTATCAATCAATTAAAACTAAAAAATATTAAAAAAATCATGAATATTTTAGTCCTTCATTCCCTAATGCTCTAATTACTTTAAAAAAATTATTTGATCCAACTCCCCCATTCTCCATTCATAACAGCAAACCATTACTATATTCATAAAATCCAAAATCCATTTTTCAATACCATCATGCACCTAGACATGATACAAAAAGATGCATGAAAGTGCAATACCTCATTGATTCTAATATCATAGAGATCATGAATGTGAATGATAAAGGGAATAAATTTGTTACACCTCCTAATAAAAACCTACAAATCTATTCCAATCCATTTCCTACCCATACTGCTAACTGTGTTGAACCATCCAATGATACATTATTCCCATCTATCACCAATGATAAAAAAGATGAACCAATGGATAATATGGTTAATTGATCGATGTTCATCATTTTGAAGACATACCTACACTTCTTCCTAATATTATCTGAACACCCATATCAATGCTTCCACGCACGCCCCTGATGTTACATTCTATATTACCACTAGAATTAATGATAAACCTATAGAAACCTAAAATATGACCTTATCCAACCATAGCTAATTTTATCCTATACTGAGCCATGAATTAAATCAATATTTATTGTTTATTTAATTATTTGCATTTTTTATTCTAATAATTTTTTAATATAAATAAATATTTATCATTTGTTTAATCAATATCACTTCATATGTCCCATTAATCAAATAAATACTTTCTTTTTAAAATTAGTTTCCCTTTTTCCTCTATCCTTGTCCATCTAATCATATCCTTTCATCTTATCCACATGTATCCAATATAAATTTATCCTCATATGATAAATGTCCAACTTCTCATGTGTGCAAGTTTTTCTCTAGATTCATTGAACCTGTGATCATAATCATAGTAATAGCTAAAAAAACCAGATCTTAATGAATCTAAGCTATATTTAAACCCCTAATCCATGATCCCAATGAGATGTTTGAAAGCTTCCAAAACCAAGAAACCATTAAACTAAGCATAAAATAAACAGGAAAGTGTAAAAGAAACTTAGTCTAGAACTCCAAACCTTGTCCCATTGTGGGAGTGGTGTCATATTGATATGGAATAATGACCCTTTCCCAATCTAATTGAACTCCACTGATGAAATATTAAGCTAAAATAGATGAAACTATGCTATGGGTGGATGAAAAAGATGAAATAAGCTTGATAATGGATGCAAGGATGAATAAATATAGTATTCAAATCAGCAACATAACTTTGCTTTGATGGAAATGGATTCATTTCTCTACAAATTGTGAGGTATTTATAGGAAATAAAATAAAGAATCAATGGTCAAGATGAAAAGGATCAATCAATGGTCAAGATGGAATCAAGGGAAAAGACATGGATCAAGGATTCTCATCAATGGATGAGAATCAAAGATCACATGGATCAAAGAAACCATCAAGGGCTCACAATGATTCAAGTAAACACACTTTAAAAGTTTGTTATAGAGTTTGTTATGAAAGAATATTCTATTTTTGGAGCCAAATAGAAGAATATTCCTTTGGAATATTTCCTATGCAAGTGCATGGGTGAGGAAAATTAGTAATTAGTAATTAAAACTAAGTTTCAATTGTGCATGATTTGGAATATGAGGATTATCATTAAATAATTAGTTTATTTAATGAAAATGGGATGAAAATTAAAATTAATTCAATAATTTAGGATTATTCAATTATACGAGAGGACATAAGGTGTTTAAATTAAATAATTTGTATTATTCAATTAAACAGGATGAAGGTGAATGTGAAAGGGGGTGACTTCACCTATTTAAATTAATTAGATTAATAGATTAAAATGATGCATTTAATTAAATAACTAGGTTTAATATTTAATTAAATAGTTGAAAAGAAGATGGATTTCAGAATGAAATAATGTTAGTGACCAAATTCAAGTGTCTAATACCATTCATGACAATATTAGGTGTCTACATTTTGGTCCTTTTCATGTTGACCCTTGATTCTTCATTTTCTATCCTATAAATACCTCACATTTTGGAGAGAAATGGATCCACTTCCATCAAAGAGAAGTTATGCTAAGTTTGTTTGTGTAAGAATTGGCTATGAAGGTATCCACCCAAGATCTAGAGGCCTAATAGAAAGCACAAGCATAAGAGAGATATAACAATATGACAAGAATAAACTATATTAGATACTAATGATGCAAATTGAATAGAATGAGTTGTGATATGTTGTGCAAAAGCACATAGGAGACCCCTTGGTTATATAGCCAAGGTGAGAACATAGGAGGGCATAAGATTAACACAAGTGTTGTAATCTTATGACATGAGATAACTATGAAAAACTATCACTGCACCTAAAGTGGAAAAGTGATAATGTGATAATCACCACAAATGGTGGATCACCCACAAAAGGTGGAGAGGTAATCACATGATGTGTCCATGAAAGGTGGATGTGATAAAGTAATAACACGATAAGTCCACCAAAAATGGATTGAGACTGAGGAATTTGTTTGCCAACATGCCAATCTCGGGATAACAACCCTGCAACCTCAACAGCAAATACAGACACTAAAACACCCACACTTATTTCCTTTGCAACGTGAAATATGAACCATATTGACTACCAACTACTGAGTCATGATTACGACCAACCAAATTCTATTGCAATGAATAGATACATCAATCAAAATACCTGTGAATCATACGAACAGATGTAATCATAAAACGTGTGCCAGAATGTAGATGAATTCATAAAACACTAGTAGGGAAAACAAAAAATAGCAGTAAAGAACAAATAAGATGTGTGATGCCCGTGATCAACACTTCATGGTATCCCTGCATGATGTTTTGCATATAATGCGCTGCCCCAAATTTCCCAGATTGAGTGACCTGCACATTTTGGTTCACTGCCATATCTCAACTAAGAAGGAATTAATTCTTGTTTTCTCTCCTCTACCCTCTACCTCCTTGGATCAAGCGTCGTCTGTCCCATCATGGTCACCTTGTGTGAGAAGTGGAGTCTTTTGGTTCTGAAGCTTGCATTGTACAACCATTGTGTGTTTTGCTGGTAAGAAAGCGTAAGGAGGCCTTTGGTAGCTAATATGGCATTGCTTTGATTTGGAATTATTCAAATTTGTCCCATCTACAACCGTCGCTTCCTGTATTTGTCAGATATTAAATATAAGCAAAGACAATCTTTCATTCTGAGATCTAAAAAAAGAATCCTGAGATCTATGCATTTACAGAATCACCATAAGGAAAGTAATTTAAAAGAAATAAGAAAAAAAGTAAAAATAATGGCTAGGGATTACATTTGTAGAAGAAATCTAATCATAATCTCTGAGACCACTAGTTTCACTAACTACTTCAAAATTCTTTTGAAAGAGATAACTTCTTGTAGAAGACTACTCCCTTTCTCCACAAAATTTACCATCTCTCAGCCACTTATTTACAGTCAGAACACTACTTGTACCTGAGCGCCCCATGAGAAGAGGATATAATTATCTCTTGCAAGTGTAAAGATAGCCTTTTGCAAGTGACAACACTTTTTTGTAGGGGACTTTTGAATTAGATGCGCATCATTCAATGGTTAGCTTAGGAATCAGTGAATAGTCATTAAAAGGAAGATGAGGGAGGTAGTGAACGCGGGAATCTATCTGTGGAGAACAAGCTAACACATTTGGAGAATGCTTAGGGAACCGCCTATCAGATGTAGCACAATGAAGTATACTTAACATGCACTGTAAGGTTGCAGTTTATTCTTGATGACAAATGCTGTTGCATGTGCAAACAAGAGTGTCCAACTCTTTTTGTAACTAAGGCTTTAGGAGACTACACTAAGTCAATAAAGGATTTCATTGCCCTGCTAGCTACTGCAAATGATGGAAAAGTTGGTGATTACTGGTTTCACTCAGACACTCAAGCTTATTTTGATGACGAGCAACATTACAAAATGATAAAAGCAATGTGCAGGTTGAGTTGCAGTGTTTGTGAAAAGAATTATGTGCCTAAAGATTCAGGAAATGAGTTGCAGAAATGGGATAAAGAGTTCAAACACATAGATCAATTAAAGAGGCACTTGTATCATGTTCATAAACTAATGCTTTATGATAAGATGAAATCCACAATGACTGTAAATGAGACACATTAAATAGTGCAAAAAAGCTAGATAAAATCAAACAACATGTGTTTAGAGACTATAAAATTATTTTCTCTTCTCCAAGATGGCGCGCAGTTTCTTGAAGAAATGAAGGGCTCCCTTTCAAACCAAAGTACAAAACATTTGTTTTCTTTGAATAAAAATTTTCCCTTCAAACAAAAGTACAGAGAGTAGAAAATTAGCATGGACAAACCACCAAAAAAAAAAGGAACCGTAAAAACAACAACATATATCATGAAATCATATAGTTATTTGATGAAAATTTGTAGGTGTTCTTTTGTGCAAGAAAATAACAATGTCAAAATACGACTGCAATTAATATCAAAAAATAAAACAAATGAAGCCAAGATATTGGTTTCCCTCCTTCTAGCGCCATTTTGCGGATGCTAAATCTACAAATGGCTAAAATTTCAACACACAACATCAGCAACAAAGCAAATCTTCACATCCTTATGAGATAATCCAATCATGTTTTAAAATGCAAACAAATAACAAGATGACTAAAACAAAAGTACATAAAAACATGATGTCCATTCTATCTCATATTGGATTGGTGCTATTGTAGAAAATAGCCCTTTCCAAATCCTTGCTCAAAATAAGCTAGTGATGAAATTGCTATGAAGAATGATATGGATGAGCAAAATCAGTTCTCAAGGAGAGTGACTTTGCAAATGATTTGAGGATCAAATTGTGGAGGATTTGCTAGAAGATGAAGCCTCTATTTGTAGATTTTCAAATGCTGAGAGTGCCAAACGTGGAGGATGTGGGACTAAGATTGGACAAATGAGAGGAAGACACTTGTTATCATGTGAGTGGTTGATGCATGTGCAAGATTTGGGAAATGTGCCCAAGAGGGGGAAATTTCAAATTCAAATTTGTGCAATGAATGTTGAGTTTGACCTTTGGAAGGGGACATGTAAGAGACATGTAAGGCTTCATAAATGCTTTGTTGGGTGAAAATGATGATTTTGATAAATCAATAAATTGATTTATTTGTGCAAGTGGCATAATCTAGAGAATGCAAGTGGGTAATATTAGCATTTAATCATGGTTAGATTAAATTAATGATGATTAGGATGATTTGACCAATTTGACTTGATTTAGGGATTTAAATTAAATCAAAGAGAGAAATATGAATTGGATTTCAATTAAATAAAGTCTGATTTATTTAATTAAAGGGATGATGATAGGATCAAGTTTGATTTATTTGATTTATGCTAATGACTTTAGGAGATTGATAAATAAACTTGATTTATTTGTTGAATGGAATATGATTATGCATAATGCTAATTTTGCGTGTCTACAGAAAGAAGTTCAATTTAACTAGAATGTAGATTGTAAACAGGATTTTGAGAGTTTGAAAGACTATCTTGCTACTCCTATTTTACAACCTGCTATGCAAAATAATCCATTCATCCTATATACAGTAGCATCAGCCCATGCTCTAGCAACATTGTTGGCTCAACAAGATGAAAATGGTAAGGAGCATCTTGTTTATTACATTAGTCAAACCTTGATAGATTACGATAAATGATACACAATAATAGAGAAACAATATTTGGCTCTTGTATTCACTACTATTAAGTTGTGACATTACTTAAATTAAATGTTGAGATACATTTGATAACAAGATTTGATCCTTTAAAATATCTTTTTGCTAAAACATATTTATTAGTATGATTAGCTAAATGGGTTATGTTGTTGATTGAGTTTGACCTTAAGTTTGTTTCATAAAAAGAAATCAAAAGGAAAGCCTTGGTTGACCAGTTAGGTGATGCTCCTTCCCCCCTAGCATTACCTAATCAAGAAACATTTCTTGATGAGAGTGTATTGACTATTTAAGAGCATGAAAAGGAATGGGAATTATATTTTAATGGATCTAAGTGTAGAATAGGCTTTGGCATGGGAGTTATAATAGCTTTGCCTAGAGGAAAACCTATTCCCTTATCATATCGATTAACTTTCCTATGCACAAACAACACTGCTGAATATGAAGAGTTAATCATTGAATTACACATCGCTTTAACTTTAGGAGCTTGACACATCAAAATATTTGGTGATTCACAATTTATCATTAAAAAATAAATGGTACATATCAAGCAAAGCATGAAAAACTATTGAAATACAAAGATATTACAATGACCCTATTAGAAAATTTTGATTCGTTCTCCATTGATAACATCCCATAGAAAGATAATAGACATGCAGATGCAATGGCAAGCACAACTTCCCTAATATCCCCTCATGATCCCTCAAAATATTTCACATTTTTCATCCACACAATTATGAAACCTTCGATCAAGCATAAACCAAATTAGATATTAGCAATCACTACAGAAAACACTAGCAAATGGTATGTGATGAAATTTGACTATCGAAAAACTGGTACCTTTCTTGAATCCACAACTAGGAATACTTGATGACACCTTCAGAGACTTGCATCCAAGTATATAATTCTTGCTGATGTATTGTATCAAAGGTCCTTTGATGGTTTCTTTCTTACGTGCCTTAGACAATCTAAAATCCCAAAGCACTTGAGGAAGCTCATTCAGGTGCTTGTGGAGGACATTTTGGAGGAAGATTGCTAGTGCAAAAGCTAATTTGTATAGGCTATTACTAGATAAACATGGAACAAGATAGCTTTGCATATGTTAAGAAATGTCACAAATTTCAAGAACACACCAAACAGATTCATACTCCTACCTTTGAGCTTCACACACAAATCCCTGTTTGGCCCTTTTCGGTGTGGGCCTTGGACATCATTAGAAAAATTTCACCCCCTTCCTTTGTTGGGAATACATTCATAATCACTACAACAGATTATTTCATGAAGTGGGTGGAAGCAATAACCCTTCATTTGACAACTGCCAATGTAATATGTCATTTCATATTGGAACACATTATTGCTTGTTTCGAACTCCATTCCAACTTAGTTTCGAACAATGGGACACCATTTAAGAATAAGGATGTGAAGAAATTATTAGAAATGTTTAACATATAGCATCAATTTTAAACACCTTATTACCCACAATATAATGGTCAAGTTGAATCAACTAATATAACCCTTGAGCAAATCCTAAAGAAAATAGTAAGAAAAAATAATAAACATTGGCATACATAGCTAACATATGCATTATGGGCCTATCAAACGAATGCTAGAGCATCAACTGGGAAAACCCCTTATAACCTTGTCTACAGAATTGAGGCGATAATTCTCGTGATGTTAGAGATCCCTTCATTAAGAATCACTCTTCAAGAGGTTATTCATGACAATACATATAAAGAATAACAAAACTTGCATCAACTTGAAATGCTTGACGAATAGTGCATCAACTCTCTTGAGCACCTTCAAGCTTATTCTAAAAGAATGCAGTGTACTTAAAATAATAACATAATACCCCATTCCTTTAATAAAGGAAATTTTGTGTTATGCGAGAATTGACGTAATGTCAATGCTGACATGATGAAAAAAGGAAAGTTCAACCCTAATTGGTTAGGCCCTTACATAATCAATGGAAGTTATGGATCTAGGGCTTATATGTTAACATAAATGGATGGTACACCTCTTAAATAACATATAAATGTCACACATCTGTGTCAGTACTATGTCTAAATGATCTTGAATAGTGTGAATTATAAAGTAGTGGTGTTAGAGTTAGTAGATGACAGTCTATGTGCTCTCGCATTGCTTCGTTCTTGACAAACAATTATTTGTGTGTCTTGAATACTAAATTAATTATTTAAATTAAATTTTATATGATTCCTTTAGGTTTCATGCTATTCAAGATAATCATGTGTGTTATGTTACATTAGATCCTTATATGCATTTAATGTTCTTTAATTTTATCATACATGCATTCAATTTAGCATAACATATTTAATCACAATGTTACATCTTAGAGAAACTAGAATAATTTTTAATTAGACCATATAAAACATGTCAAATCATGGAATCATTCATAAAATAGTCTTACAAATATTATTTAATCAATCATAGGGTATGTGCAGGATCATCATGGAAAAAACAGGCCCTTAAGTGGCAAAAAATTTAGAAAAATCACAGTTAGGCAACTTGACGTAAAAATTTGAATAATTTATCTATATTATTTCAAAAATATGTAAGAATAGAATCTATAGAAAATTGAATGTAGTTTCTAAAACGCTAGGTTTATTTAAAAAAATAAAAAATCTATTTGTTGAAAATTTGAAATTTCAATGTAGTAGTACTTAAATTTCAAGGAAAAAAAAGAAGTAGGTGTCTATCTAACCACCCTAACCACAATAAACTGATAATATTTTTTTATAATATTTTTGAAATAAGTAGAGGAATCATGGCCGGATGTGATGCATATTTTTTTGTAATTTTTTTCCAAGTAAATAATTAATTATGATTTTTTTATTACAACTTATAAAAAATATAAAAACTCATATGTCTGACCACCTTAACTTGGTCAAAACTTCATGAAATTCAATTTTTATTTTTTTAATACTATAGCATGCAAAGCATAGAATGTGATGCATGTTTCATATTCAAAAAATGTGATACCATTTGAAAGCTATAGATGTTTTTCAATCAGCCTATCAATCAGGACTTTAATCATAATTCAAATAGAAAATGAATAATAATTATTTATTAAATTAAAAGTAAACATAATTTATGTTGGTGGAAAGCTGAGAATCTCCTTTAAAAACCCTTTCATTTTATCAAATTTGGGTTAAAAAAAAGTCATCAGCCACATACCCTACAAATACCCATCATATTGCCACTTTTTGGCCCATCATGATCCTGCACATACCCCACACTGCCATATAACATTAACCACATAAATAAAAAAGCATCAAATGATCATATATATATATATAGATATGAAAATTTTGTGTACATGTCGTCAATATATACAATGTTGATGAGGTATATGACTGCAAGATCCCCCAAGATCTAGTGCTTGCATTTGGCTAGAGGCAGTCCATCAAGAGACTATGGTATGTGATTGTTATTGTGAGCCACTAAGTGCATTAAGAGAAAACTGTAAACCTTGCACCTTTCCAAGGGCCTCCCAACACTCCCCTGCTATCTGATCTCTCTTCGCCTATAGTCTCTCAAACTCTGGTAAGGTTCGAGAGGACTGTGCATCCTGGGCAGCCTCGACTTGGTGTACATGCCTCTTAAGACTCTCATATGCTACCTGCATAGTCTAACATATGACCCTAACAACTTTGGATCCCACTCCACGATGGGTGGAGGAACATAGTATGTATCAGTGGCCTCCTTATAGACTAATGGGGGCACTATCTTAGCAGCCACCTGGCGATAGAGATCATAGAGGTCTCTCACAACTCTTGCAAGATAAAAAACATAAATATAATCAATACACATCAGGATATATATATGGACATAAAATTAAAACATATAGAATAAACATAAAGCATGGAAGTACATAAAATATCATCACCTAGCTCTCTAGTAGGCTATGTGAAGACAACCTTGTCGTGTGCAGGGGGCATGAAGGATGTGCTAGCCACTCCATGGCTGTAAGTGTTGGTGTTTGCTATAGCTATTGATTGTGATCTAGTAACGTGAATGGGAGATGGCTCTCCCCACTCGTGGCCCATTGGATCCTCATCCACTGTCTCACCACCCTCACTCATTAGTTGCTCCTCGTCCTCGTCCTCATCCTCATCCTCCTCCTCATGGCCATCATAGTCAGGATCTAGCCTCATCATACTCCTCATCTATCACATATGTGAATACGTCTGCAACCCTAAAGCATGTCTCCTCAACCCTGTCTTGCTCCTCATCTCCTTGATCTTGGAGTGGCCTTGCATTGCCTATTGGCTCATCCATTGGGAATACGAGAGTTAGTCATGATACTACCCACCACTCCTCATAGGAATCTATGGTACTGACATCATCAATGTTAGAGATCTGAGGAATATCATGATCTGAGTACTCAAAATCACTATAGACAACATCCTCGGCTGTGAACCATCTAGAATCACCAGATCTCTGAGCACTCCATATTGATCTCCTTAAAAAGGGTTGTGCTCTGGGTTCTATCTCGACCTATCCAAACTGTCGCATGACACAATCATAGTAGAAAGGTTGTACTATGTAATCGTGCCTGTCGATCAAAAACCTATCCATCTATAATATCCTCATCTGGCCATTGTAGAATGAGTTGGTAAGGTCTCCATAGGATCTCATCCTCATCTAGTCGATTGAATCAGACTCTCCAAAAATGTAAGTCACCATACTTCCATAGATGCCACAATGATACCCTAGAGCTAATGGGCATGGAAACCTAGTCAATTTGGTGCACCTAATATGCTCTAGGCACCACACCTGTAGTAGAAAATAGTGTACCATATTGTCGATCTCTCAAAATGAAAACCATCCATGATCATAATATAGATGCACTAGGATGTTGTGGCCCCAGGCATGCATGGTCTTGTGCTCTTCCATCCTCTAAATCATGTGTACTAGTCCTCTCTGTATGTGTGATGCCTAGCCATCAGGGACGAGTACTAGTGCTATTGTGAATATTATAATTCGTGCAACCAGTAGGGCCCATGAATATAGCAACATCGCTAGATTGATCTATGGCCTCACCATACCATAATGCACTAGACCTTGAAGAAAATACTGCACATCATATTTCATCTTTCGAAATGACTGCTCTGCTAGGAAACATACCCTCTCACCCCAAGTTAGAACTTGGAGTATGCGATGTACATCCTCTAGTGTAATGGTCATCTCGCTGGTAGGAAGATGAAACATGCATGTGTTTGTATTCCATCACTCTACTACTGCCATCAACATAGGATCATGGTACCTCATGGGGGGCATGAGGTACGCCTAGTATAATCCCATAGTCTGCAAGATCTATGTGTCCTCTGCTGAAATAGTGGGGGCTAGGTCTTGGAGGTGGCTAATCTATCTTCCACCCATATGCTTCCACGAATAGGTAGGAATCTAACAAAAAAAGTAAAAATTATGTCCTATAAGCATTCTAAAATCTTAAATCCTTACATAAACAATCAAAAAAGTGTACTAAAGTTGTTCTAGTGTACTCTCCTAAGGGTCCTAGACACCTGAAACCCCTTTGGGGACACTTCGTGAAGAAACATGACACTTTGTGAAAAAAGGGGACACTTCATGAACAAAGGGGACACTTTGTCAAAAAAGGGACACTTTACGAAAAAAGGGGACACTTTGCAAAAAAAGGGATGCATTGCGAACTTTTCTTCCAAGGCCCTATATTAACCTAGAAATGGATAAAAATCATAAAATAAATTTCTAAGGAACAAGCTAAGGCAGAAAAATCAACTCACCTGATGATAATGCTCACCCCATGCCACTTGATCTCATAGGACGTCCAGTCTTCCAGGCACGTAGTCTCGTTGGCTCAGCATCTTTAATCACTCTTCACCACACTCAAGCTACAAGAAGGTAAATGACAAATTATTAAAATTTACTTCACTTTTTACTCTTATATGAGCTAAATTAGGGTTAAAAAAGTGTCTTTCATTCAAATCAGCATAACAAGTGCTAGAGAGCTCCATTTTTGACACCATTTGTTGCATTGGAATCATGATTCCAATCTTGTCCTCATAAAATTTCTATCATTATATGGTATGGTACTTTCAAATAACCTATGATATGTCTTACCCTATTTGATGTGGCTAGAATGATACCTTGATTCCACCTCTGTAAAGCAAGTGGAATCAAGGGGGGCATACATTTACCCTTGATTTTGATTTCTAGAAGAAGCTAGATAAGAGGACTTTTGAACAACTAGTGAATTTGTGTTGCAGGATGTGGTTCCTCACATTATGGTTTTGTAGATAGCTACAATAGAGGCTTCATTCTCTTGTATTGTGAATGAACCTATATGAGTATCCTTTTATGAAATAAATTGCATTGTTTGATTTCCTTTAGCTTGCATATGCACATAGAGTCATATGGGCGCTAAACTAGGGGCTAGATGTAATGACATAAATTGACCCCCTTCTTGGAGATAGGGAAATTTCTCATTTAATCTAGACCCATTTTAGTATCATTGCATTAACTACCCCTTTAAATCATCATTAATAGGACCCTAATACCCATTATTTTGGATCTCGAGGATTATTTCAGCTAAAAACCTAACAAAATCATTTAAAACATCAAAAATCCTAAAAACCCACCTCAAAAATCTAGGGTGGGACTCATTCGCCCCCTTGGGAAAATGAGTCCCCCTAGATGGTACCCATTCACCACCTTGAGTGAATGAGTCCCCCTAGATGGGACCCATTCACCACCTTGGGTGAACGAGTCCCATTTGGGGTCTTTTTAAGTTTTGAGTAGGAAAAACACCTTTTTAATTTAAATTTTTGGTTGATGTCGACCTTTGAGATCTGGATAATGGTAAATTAGGTGTTAATTTCTATAGAAGCAAGCTTCTAAGTAATTTTTTCATTTAAGCAAGCATTTTCAAGAGAAATTTCAAGAGACAAGCATCAAGAATCTTTAAGCATTCTTTCACAAGCGCATTCAAGTTTCAAAAGCAAGAAAAGTTGAAGCCTTGGAGAATCATTAAAGTGTTTTTGCAAGTTTTCAAGATCACTTTCATTCAAGATCTAGCATTTTCAAGGGTTGATTATGGTTGTCTATGGTGAATCATGATTGATTCTAGGTTGGGGAGATGCAACTAGCCATCAAGCCAAGCCTAAGGAATTGTTTCCGAAGTGATTCCACCCTCCATTATCACTCTAATTTTAGCCTAAAAAAGGTACAAGCATTATTGAGGCTCATTTGTGTGATTAGAGGTCTCTCAAAGTGAGGCATTCATTGTCATATTTCAATTCATGCATCATATTCTTACACATTAGAATAGTGTTGCATTATGTTTCAGATTTACTAATTTTAGACACACTTAAAGCTAGGGTTTATGCTCAAATTTACATTCAAGTTGCATTATTTCCATCAAGGTTTAATTACTAAACTAGGGTTTTGAATGAGGGAAACCCCCTAGAATCAAATAAAGTCTATATTCTATTTTGGAGGTAATTTCTCATATTTAGATTTGAAAATCAGTCTAGAAGGAAAGGGAAGAGATTGGAGCACAAATCTGAACTTTAAATTCTCAAAAAAGAGGAATGAGACTGATTCACCAGGAGTGGCAAATGAGTCCCACTATATGTGTTTTTCACAACTATTTGCAAATTCAGATACCCCTTTCCCGAGAACCAAGCCTTGTGCATAAATCTAGATCTTGGACTGATTCACCTAGATTGGCGAATAAGTCCTAGTAGGTACAAAAGTTATATTTTCCAATGTTTCAAAGTTTCAATCAATCATTTTCAGGTTCTAAGGTGCACATAGTCCTTCCTATAAATTTCTATTTTGTTTCATTTGCTTTTCTAAGTCCTTTAGTGAATCTTTGCATTGACTTAGGGTTTTTTCATTTCACCTTGCATCATACTTTGCACTACATTTGTCTTTCCAAGTTCTTACTTGGTGGTGAACCCCTTATTAGTTTATAATCAGCCCCTAGGAAACCTCTATTTCAAGATCTATTTCTCCTTTGCATTAAGATCTCTAGGGTTACCCTTGAGTGGAATTAGAAAGTGGGTTTACTCTGTCTTAGAACCATATAATAGCACTGTACCACTTTTTCATCATTTTAGGTCATCATGGAGGGTAGTACACAACTGTGTGAAGGAGGGAAATTTCAACATCTCAAGGTTACCTTGGACTTTGTTCTAAAAATTCATAATAAACATTCTTTGAAGGTCAAAATTAGGAATATTAATATTTCTTTGTGAGTAAAATAATTGGTATTGTTCTATGAAAACAGTAACCTTTTCATCATCCTTTTGTTTGCATGTCATTAAATCAACTAGGGTCATCTTAGGGCCCATATGTATTTGGAAGTGATTGTAAAAGGCATCAACAAATCTATTGAATTAACATATTGAATTATTCAGTAAGGAGAAAGACCATTCCAAAGTAGTGCCCTTCAAGGATCCAGGGAAGAGTTTAGCAAATAGTTTATCCTAAAAAATGAAGTCACTACATATGGCTGTATATGTGGAAACATCGCTAACAAGATCTCCTTTCCCTATATATTTCTCAAATATAGGAATCTCTATGCCTTGTGGCATTTGTGTTATGAATATATCTCCAAGGATAAGGTGCTTGTTTTGACATATTGTGAAGGTTAGCCATTTTGATTTTGACTTATCTAACAATTTTTTGTTGAAGGGATGAAACATTCTACAAGAGTGTGTTAAGGAAAATATCATTATTAATGTTGTGAGATGGAGGTGTATATGTATTCGGAGGGAAAGTGACTTGCAAGTTTATGAGGGGGGGTGGATTAGGAGATATAAGATTTGAATGCACAAAGCTAAAGGGAATCCCAATGGAAATACCTAAAAACATATTGACATTACCAGTAGGTTGTATAGTTTTTGTAATAGTTGGATTAGCACCCTGTGGTATGTGCAAGATCATCATGGAAAAATAGGCCCTTAAGTGGCAAAAAAATCAAAAAAATTAGAGTTAGGAAACTTGACATAAAAATTTGAATAATTTATCTATATTATTTCAAAAATATGTAAGAATAGAATCTGTAGCAAATTGAATGTAGTTTCTAAACTACTAGATTTTTTTAAAAAATATATATTTGGTGAAAAATTGAAATTTTAATGTAGTAGTACTTAAATTTCAGGGAAAAAATAAGAAGTTTGTGTCTGTCTGACAACCCTAACCATAATAAAATGATATTAATTTTTTATAATATTTTAGATATAAATACACGACTCGTGTCCAAATGTGATGCATATTTTTTTGTAATTTTTTACTAAGTAAATAATTATTATGAATTTTTTATTACAACTTTTCAAAAATATAAAAAATCGTATGTCTAACCACCTTTAACTTGGTCAAAACTTCATGAAATTCATTTTTTATCCTATAAGTATGTGAAGCATGTTTTAGATTCGAAAAATGTGATACTGTTTGAAAGTTAAAGATGTTTTTCAATCAGCCTATCAATTAGGACTTTAGTCGTAATTCAAATAGAAATTGAATAATAATTATTTATTAATTCAAAGTAAAGAATAATTTATATTGGTGGAAAGTTGAGAATCTCCTTTAAAAACCCTTTTTGTTTCATCAATTTTGGGTAAAAAAAAGTTGTCAACCACATACCCTACACATACCCATCATATCACCACTTTTTGGCCCATCATGATCTTGCACATATATCACTGATGTTGAAATAGAGGTTATGGTTGTGGAAGAAAGAATTGGAATTCCACCTTGAATTTGAGTACACCCCAAACCTTGAGCACAACTAGTTATGGTAGGGACATGTTTATTAATGTCGTGAGCTAAGTTACAAACAATCTCTATTCCTTGTACATTTTCAATAATTCTTTGCATGTTATCTATCATAGGAACCACATTAGCAACAATATATTCAAAACTCACAAAGTCTTACAAATTTTCAAGTTCTTTATCCATTCTTCTAAGGTTCTCATGAGGGACATTATAAATCATTTTATCAACATCATTCACACTAGTTGTGGGTAGGGAAGTCATGGGAAATGAAGTGTTAAGGGTATGATCCATAGTTGGTTTCAAGACTAGTGTCAACACTATGAGTGTAAGAGTTGGAAAACCCAAGATCCATGGCGAGTGATGTATCATGGGATGACATGAGTCTCAAACTACTTCTCATGATAGTATTGGTAATAGGACACCAAGTTGTGAAGCTCATACAAGTTTTACAAACCCAAGCTACACCCAAAATGGATAAGAGGTAAGATGCATTAAAAAACCCTAGAATATAAAGTGTAATACAAGTATATAAAAACAATTTTAAGATTTAGAACAAGATAAATTTATGATTACGCTATGTAAAAACTTGAAAATGATGTCTTTAAGGTGCAATTTTCAATTCAAACAATACACCAAATTTGACAAATTAACCTTAATATGAACAATTTTAGACAACAAAAGTTCTGGAAACTGGAACAACAATGTAAATACATAAATACAGAATGCAAAAATAGTAGTTTTAATGCTCAAAAAATATAAAAAATCCTTGATCAAGGACTCATTTGCCCATGGATGAGTGGGTCTCACTTTAGATTTTTTTAAAATTAATTTGTAGTTTTCTAAGATGATTTGTATGGTTTTCAAATTCTGGTTTCAAACAGTAAGTTATAGTTTCATATTTTTGTAAAATGAGGTCTAAATGCAAGTGCAAAATAATTCTAAATGACAAGCAAAAATACCTAGTTTGAGATACAATTTTGGTTCAATTTTCCTGCTTTAAGTGATTGATTATGCAATATTATGTAAACACTATGCAAAATGATAGAGATTTGTTAAGTTTCTAGATTTTAAAGAATGCAAAAATGCAAACCTAAAACCCTAAATGATATGTAAACGAATGCAAGTTGAGAACCATAAATGGGATGCAAACCAATACAATGTAATACAAATAAATGAAAAACATAGATCTAGGGTTGAAAATGGACTCTAAATCAGCAAGTTATGATGCTTAAACGTTAGGTTCACCAGAATTAAAAGAAGAAAAATAGCCATGGGTGTGAAAATGGGGTTCACAAAAATGATAATAGATAGACCTAATTTCCTTTATTTCATGAGGAAATGAGATCCGCACAAAGAACTAACTAACAACCCTTAGGTGAACCAAGTCAATCTAAGAATCTTTAGATTTCCTTATACTCTTAGGATGGGGGTCAAGGTCAAACAACACTTCAAGGAGAAAAACTAAAAATAGAAAATCAACTCCAAAATGTGCTCTAAAAATTGAAATAGCAATATTAAACTGAATATTTGCAGAACTAGAAAACCAAATGCACATATGAGAAGGGAAGAAGTGTTTTTACTAGTCACTAAGAAGCATTTTTTGAAGGAAAACTGACTCATTTGCCTAGGGGTGAATGATTCTTTTCTTTGGATTTTTTGCAACTTTTGAGTTCCTCTGACATAGATTTTTAGCTTTTGATTTGTCCATGTTTCAATGCCAAAAATTCAAAAATTTGATATGTCAAAAATTCAAAAATCTGATATGTAGGCTAGATTCCATGATTTGATGAAAAATTTGACAACATTTTGCAACTTTTGACAACTTTTCAATCTTTCTCTTCAAAAGGTCTTCAATCTTTCTTCAACCTAAATCTGCAATCACATAGACAAGAGA